>PVIR01009645.1:6037-52027 GCA_004026965.1 Petromus typicus | reverse complement strand
AGTACTTCGCAAGGGCCAGACACCATTCTGAGTGTTTACAGGTGTGGACTAAAACAGGGTGTGATGGTGCATACCTTTAATCCAGCAGTCCAGAGGTGGAGGCAGGAGGATCACTGAGAGTTCAAGGTTCACCTGTGCTACTTAGTGAGGTTAAGGTCCACTGTCAGACATACCTTGTCTCAAAGAAGAAAAACAAAACAAAATTAAAACTATTGATCTAATTCTCATGGCAATGAGAGAAATAGATGTTGTTTTTATTGTTACTGTTGCTATTTTCATTGTACCAATAAAAAAAATAAGATTTAGATAGGTTAAACATACCATAGCTATAAAACTACATGCTATCTTGTCCCCAGCATGCTTCGGGGAGTCTTCCATTCTAAATAACCTCTAGATCAAAGTGTCTTTCCCTAAATCTGTAGAGTTCACAAATCTTAAGGTTCACTCTGAGCTTTAGCTAACATACTTTTTGTAGAAGAGAAATCCATATGTAGGAAATCCATAATCCCAGCCGTGGAAGCCCCGGAGACAACACTTCCAACTCGGGAGAGGTTCATTTCCCTCCTGATTGCCTAGAACAACCGCCCTAGAAGATCGTAATTCTGACCTGATGTGAAAGTTTGGCAGGAGGCTCAGTATGTTGCCTGAACACTTATAACTAATTAAAAGAATTAATACAGTATAGAGAAGTTCATAATCAGTTGAAAGTGGCAAAGACAACAAAACATTGTTAAATTGAGTGACAAATGCTAGGAAAAGTGATTTGTAGTTCTTAGACGAAGCCTGTGACTTTTTTGTTTTTGAAGGGGAAAGCATGTGAGCATTTTAGCTGGAGGAGATACAGAAATAATATTATGTTTCTTTTTTAAATTTTGAAATTAGGAGACAAATATATACAATACATCTCCAAAAAATCAACCAGCTAATAGTGCATTTGTCCCCAAGCCAACAATCATGAGGGAAGGAAGTATCATGCCTCCTCCATGGGAAGTTTCCATGCTAGAGACTGAGTTTTTCCAAGGTAAGTTTGTGAATTAAAACACTTTTAGAAAACTCTTGGCATTAAAGCAAAATAAATAATTCTTTCAGTTTATATTAAAATGCTCAAAATATATCAAACTGTATTTTATTTTTGAAGTCCTCTTGTTTATCTTATCTGAAATGGATACTGATATATGCTATTAACACAAGTGTTTAAGAACCTTATGGTCAAATATCGAAGCAAATATTCTTAGATTAGCAGCTGATAAATGTACAGAATAATAATAATGTTTAATATTTAACTTTTGATGTGAAAGGATATATCTTTAGGAAATAGGCCTACAAAGTTTGCTATCCCTTTTTTTTTCACTTATTATTGATTTGTTTGTTTGTTTATGTATTTGTTTGTTTATTGAGAGAAGGGTGTTGCTGTATAGTTCAGGCTGACTTGAATTCACTGTGTAGCCCAGGCTGGCCTAGAATTTGTGG
This sequence comes from Petromus typicus, assembly GCA_004026965.1. Classification (NCBI taxonomy): domain Eukaryota; kingdom Metazoa; phylum Chordata; class Mammalia; order Rodentia; family Petromuridae; genus Petromus; species Petromus typicus. The sequence continues at coordinate 50,557 of PVIR01009645.1, read as the reverse complement.
CAATCCTCTTGCCTCATTTCCTGCAATATAAAATGACAATAGTAATAGTACTATTGCTGTGAGACTACTGATGAGTTATTACATGCTTAAAAGTATGCCTGACATATAGAAATGCTGTATTATAATAGGCTAATGAGTCTTAATTTTTTCAGAAAATAGTCTACTGTAGCATATCACTTTAATAACATTGTGCACATCATATACACATTTATTTTTAAAATCTATCCTTATTTATAAATTAGATAATAATGTCAAGTTTTTTGCAGTAATTTTTTAATAGTACAACTGAAAAATTACCTGTAGTTTACAGACTCATTTCTATTACAATCTCATGTGGTCAACACAAACTATTATAGCCACTGACTGACATGAAAGAAACAGAAAGATATAGGTTATTAATACGTGGGCCATCTGATTAGTCAATGGTAGCTTTAATATTGTAATCTACATAATTTTCTTCATTACTAGTCCATGTCTCACAAAAACTCAGGATTCTTGAGATGCCCTGGAAGAAACTGAATACAGTTTATTGTTAGCAAAAACTGTAGCTGTATCCCCTTAACAGATTATGGAAGATTTACTTTAAAATGTCTGATTTGAAAGCTGGGCTAACGAGTTCAGTGACAAAGCTCTTATCTAGCATGCATAAGGCTCTGGATTTGAAATTCGCACCTCAAAAAAAAGCATCGGATTTGGAAAGCATGAAAAAGAAATTCATACTACAGTGCTGTACAAGTCCAACTATCTTTAAAACATAAGCAAAATTAATGTCATAGGTATAATCCGGTAAAAATAATTTTTGAGTTGGCTTTCCACACCTCATACTATCACTGAATTATAAAATTATATCCAAAAAACTGATTTATATTCTCCTTTAGTTTTAGATGACTTGGATAGCACACTGGCTCAAGAACAATCTACAAGCTCAGTGAACACTAGCATGCCCCACAACTACAGATCAAGAACACAGTTCAGTCATTCTGACTCCATCAGGAACAGGCATGGTAACATCACCGGAATGCATAAAAATCAGTACAATGAAACTTCCAATATGTCAATTTATGACATCCTGAGGCCAGGAACTCCTAGAGAAGGTTTTAAAACCTTTTCTCCTAGGACAAGGACAATTTATGATATGTACAGGACAAGGGAGCCCAGAGTCTTAAAAGAAGATTACGTGGAAAAGAATACTTTTGGCAGTACTTCTTTGTGTTTTGATAGCAGACAACGATCAGCCTCAGCAGCCACAAGGCATTTCACAGCAAGAAGCTTACATTTTCCAGCTGCCACTCAGACCAAGAGTAGATTAATACCACCAAGCTACCAGCCAAGCCCAAAGAGAGCTCCATTATCATCCATCATCTGGAACAGGTCAGATTCTTCCAGAGATAGGCAGAACCAGGAAGAGTTCCTGAGGGCACCGTCACCAATGGAAATTGACCCTGGAGACCAGTTTGTGAATCCCAGGTATTTTCAGGGAAATAGAAGATCTGAACTGTACAGTCCACAAAATGTTTACCAAAGCATGCATCTATATGCACCCATGGATAATGCAGTGAGTTTGGACACTTTTGAGAACTCAGAGAATATGCCATTCTATCATCAAGATAACCCGTTTGCTAGGTCTTTCTTTAATAGTACCTTTGGACAAAGAAGAGAACAACAGTTTAGACAGAGTTCATTTTGGGGCCACCAGGAAGAACATTTTTCTTGGTCTGACTTTCATCAAAGCGAGAAACCATTCATTTATTCTGACAGAGACTTTGAAATGATTTCCATTGAAGCAAGTAGTGCACCTGCTGCCCATGGCCACCGTCTGCCTTTTCAACACTCAGAGCCATTTCCTTCTGGTAATAGAACACATATTTTCAGTGGCCAAGAAGAACCACATCCTTGGCAGTCTGACTTTCATACATCCCCACTGGAGAGCATAGAGCTATCACATAGTAATGAGAACCAATGTGTTTCTCATTTTGGTCCACAAAATATTTGCCCCATGACTAGTTCGAGCTCTCACATCAAATCTAGCGGTTTTAAATACCAACAAGGTAGTTCTCCTATAGAAGCACATATAAACAAAGAACCTTATTCGCCAAGAATTGCTCAGACTCTAGCATCCTCATCCATAACTTCCTTCCCCCAGATTCCTGATGACGAAGGGGATTTTCAGAGTCCCACCTTTCTGAATTCCACAATCACCCTGCAGAAAGTTATTCCCAATAAACTAGACTCCCTGCGAACAGGAAGCCATACAGAAGTTGTTGGGACCTACAGCAGTTCAGTTGATCCTCCACCTCTTGCTGCAACCCAGCTCAATATCCTGGGCACAGAAATGACTAATGAGAAAGACTCAATTGAATCTATTTTAGAAGACAAACAGTTAAACAAGATGGACCAGACAAATGTGACAGGGGAAACATCTCAATCTGCTGGACAGACTAACAGACAGATAGACTGTTTACCTGATTTTCAAAATCCTCTCTCCCAGGACCCAATCAAAAATGACAGCTTCAATTTTAATGCATATACCCCAGAAAGTTCAGGGGGGTCACCTAGAGGGTTTTCCAGGAAGAATGTCTCCAGAATGTATATCTCATACAGAGATGACCACCATGAGCTTAAGAAAAGTAAGAGTTCTCCTGGGAACAGGAGACTGGACCCCACAGCTTCCTTTCCTTCCACTCACAAACGCAGAGAACCATCTTCTATCCCCATCCCAGGCCAAAGTGGTCACCAGCAATCGACAGGAAGCAGTGAAGATACTTCAAACATTATTCCAAATGACTCCTGGCACCCTGAGCCTCTGCACAATCAAAACACAGACTTGCCAGAGGAGGCTGCTAGTTTAGATCCTGAAGCAGAACAAAGTTCCACAACGCATTCCACCGACGGCAACAAGCTGGTTGCCATGCCCAGTATCTCATGTGATTCTTTAGATCTGACAAGAACACCACCAGGTTCTTCACCATCAAACGATGCTTTTCTTGATGCTTTTAGGATTCCTTCCACCACAGTGTTCTTCAGGAGAAGCCCATCAGACAAAGATCCTTTTCTAGGAGAAAGAGAAGAAAAATATAATGCTAGTAAGAACCAAAACAATCAGTTTGCTGGAAGCTTCTTAGAAAACCAAAAGACTAATGATAGTCATATGCCCATAAATGATGAAGCATGTAAAGCTGTCACATGCCATTCCTATTGTCCTTTCAAAAGTGGAAGGGAAAAAGGAAGAGTAAGACGTCATGTCTCTTATATCGAAAAGTTAAGCGGAACAGATAGTACATCAGTTCCCACAACTAAAAGCAGCTGCTTCACTGAGGAGAATCAGAGCAAATCCAAACCTTCTGAACCTAACACCATGTATTGTACATTGCCAAGAAAATCAGCCAGTTGTCTTGTAAGTAGCAGACAACCAGAAAGTAAGATAATGGTTGCTTCCATTCGGAATGGGCCACCTCCTTTCCAAATCAAAAAGAACATGGATAATCCCGTCAGGATGTCAAATGAATTCAGTCCAAATTCTCCTGAGTCTGGAAGTCAAGTTGTTTCAGATTCAGCCTCAGCATCTGAAGCCAAAGTGACAGTGACAGATAGGAAAGTCCTTCGACCTGCTTCTGTTAGGAAAGGACCTCTGCCATTCCTCATCCAGAGAGCTATGTCATGTCCTTCAGGAGATCCATGGGCCTCTCCTGGAAGAGAAGACAGAAAAACATCACTGGCCTCAGCCCCAGACACTTCGGCCATGACACTGACACCTTGGGAGAGAGTCATTAGCCCTCTGGAAAGTAACTCACCTAATGGAGAGGGCCAGAAGGGGCTCTCTGGAGAATTCATTGAAACCGCTGCACCGGGGACAAGGGGATTTACTGTTGTAGGTGAAGACCGTCTACCTTTTTGTGCAGGAGTATCAGAAAAAGAAAGTGGGAAAACACTACACAAATTTAAGACTACCAGTACATTTTCTGTTTCTGGTGATGAAGAAAATGTAAAGTGTCTTGAAGTGGTTTCAATATATTATACGCTACCAAGGAAACCCAGCAAAAAATTCTGCGACCTCCTTCAACAATATACACGAAGTACCAACTCACTCACAGAATCACTGCAAGTGGACACTGAAGCATTTCCTAATGCTTTAGAAGAAGACAAAGTAAATCATTCTCCACAAGAACAGTTAAGAACATCAGATAAGGCTATTTTACTGTCACCAAATGAGGGGTCCTCAGGGCCTACATTACAAGAAATGGCTCGTGTTGGGGCAGATGATTCTCTTTGTAAAATAGAATCTAAGGCTGGAGAGATTTCCTCCCATAACTTAGTGAAAGCACCTACATTTACTCCACAAAGCCAGAAAAAGCAAGGAGAAACATGCAAAACTGAAACCCTCCATGCCCTGTTAATGCTTCAGGATAAAGGTGCCATAGAAGGAAAATCTGGAGATTGTCAACAATCTGTTAATGCAGGAAATAGTTTTCTCTCTGGTCTCGGGGCCCATTCTGAAGATAAGGATGACAGTTCCCAAGCTGGGAGAAATTCCGGGGAGTGCGTAGGGAGTGGTACAGGCATTACATGTACTGGAAGTGGAAATTGGCCCCGGGAAGACCACACGGCCATAGCTGTGGACGACAGCTCCAGTGGGCCGCAGCTTAGGGAGGTCAGAGAGGAAACTGGAGCAGGGTGCCCAACAGTGATCGACCAAGTTCTTTCTGACTCAGAAAGCCAAGCTGTCGTTGTTACTGCTGCATGGCACACACTACAGTTTGTTGACAAGACTCGGTCGGGTGAGCCAGATTCAGAAAGTTTGCTGTCTGAAACCAGGAAATTATCTCCAGGAAGGCAGGAGGTAAATGTGACAGAGAGCAGGGGGGTCAAAGATGAAATGCAGAAGTTGGCATGGGGTCAAAGTTCACATGATGAAGGAAATAAGAAACAAAATACAAACGTGAATGACCTAGAAAAGGGGGAAGATGAATCTTCAGTTAAATACAGATTGTCAGGTGTGTGTAAAGCCAGCAGAAAACTCCCAGCTAAGGATTTAAACCTCCGAAGACACGTAGCTACTATTTTCTCTGCATGCGGGAGCAAATCTGACTCCAGCCACTTGTCTCACGGCGGAGAAGAGTGCAGCTCACTGACTCCTGAGCCCACTGCCAGGTCCACAGCACCCACAGATGACGGCAGAGTGAGCAGTGATGGAATGAATGTGAAGGCTGCCGACACACCCAGCAGAGAAACTTCTAGACACTCCTGTAATCAGAAGCCTAACAGCGTTTTAAAGCTACATCAGAATGAACTCAGTGTCCCCGAGTCGCCACCAAAGCCTGAGAATTTTAAAAGTGCAACGGGAGCTGAAGAAAGAGAATCCGGAGCCCCTGTCCAGCTGGCATTTGGCAGCCATCAGGAAGCAGACTTCTCCGACCATCAGAGGAGGCCGAGCCCTCCTTTTCCTGTGGAGCCTGCTCAGAAGTCTCCAGCAAGTGTCTCACTGTCCAGCAGTCAGCAGCAACAAGGGAGAGATTTGTCTCAGGAGTGGGGAGCTGAGCCTTCCCTGTATCGGTCAAAGAGTTTGAAAAGCATCAACGTGCACAGTGATCTGCCATGCAAAAGTCGTCCTCGCACAGTCAGGGGGCGCCATTTCTCTGAAAGCACTTCTATTGACAATGCCCTGAGTCGGCTGACCCTTGGGGATGAACTGTCTACCAACAGTGGGTACGGTCGAAGATTCAAATCTTTTTCTGAACTTCCTTCCTCTGATGAAAGTGAAAGCTGGGCTTTGTATAGCAGCAAAGCAAAAGCAGGTCCCAAGTCTGCATCCTCTATATCCAGACCTATTGACTATGGGATTTTTGGGAAAGAACAGCAGTTGGCTTTCTTGGAGAATGTAAAGCGGTCACTCACACAAGGGAGATTATGGAAACCAAGTTTTCTTAAAAACCCTGGCTTCCTGAAGGACAGTGTGATTAGCTCTTCTGACCCATCAGAGTCTGTCAGCTCCAACTGTCCTGTAAGCAGCCAGGTGCCAGATGACAGGTTAAGTCCAAATGAACCACTGAACATCTATGAGGAGGACCTGGTGGACTCAGACTGTAACACAGACACAACCACAGATGACGAATATTACTTGAATGAAAATGACAAAGAGTCAGAACTATGAAGCTTTCTCAGAAAGATCTACGTGTTGCATTTTGCTTTTTATCAAAAGCTTATACCAGAAGTAGTGTGAATTTGAATGTCTAAGGGAAGATAGATTTTAAAAGGTCTAGGATGGATGGTGTCCACACTGAAACAACTCCTCTTCCCCTCCGTGCCTCCACCTCCCCTCCTTTCCTGAATTCTAAAGACAACGGCTTCTTGTTTTGAGGGGTTCTCTGTTCACTTTCTCCCTTTGTGTTTGCTCTTGGCTTGAATTCTCTCCTTGCTCAGACTTTATGTCTATGTCACTTATCAGTTTTGGCTTTCCATTTTCCTCCTACATTTTTGTATTTCTCATTTTAATTACCCTGTATAACTACAAAACTGTACTTTGTCTGTACTCTGTACTGTACTGATGATGTTTAAAAAAAAAATGTAAGGACCATGACAGTAGAGTAAATATTATCATCCTGTTTTATTTATCAATAGTAAGAAGTTTAGTGAAGTCTTTTTTTCCCTTTCTCTCAAAGATAAAGGACTTTTCATGAGGCTGTCCTTTTACAATCCTAGTGGACCCTGGCCAGGGTTTGGGGGTGTTTGAAGAGCACGTTGAGATTATAGATGAGGGGCTGAATCCCCATTGTACTTGTAGAAATTCCTCTAAACAGTTTATGGGAATGCGCTGAATTTGTTTGTTTTATTTTTTGACACAGTCTGGCTTTGTAGTTCAGGCGGGCCATGAACCCACCATGTAACCCAGGCTGGCTTCAGATTCACAGTAGTCCTCCTGTCTCCGCCTCCCAGGTGCTGGGATTACAGGCTGAGCCACCACGCCCGGCTGGAATTACGAAGGGCCGGTCAAGCCAAGGACTTCAGCCAAACCACCTGACGCTACAGGCAGTGCTTGGGCCATAGAATGTCTGCTTATGAAGAGAATATAAGGGAGAGGCAGAGATAAGTACATATCTCTTCCTGGAATTGACTTAAATTTACTGCTCTTTGCTCTACAGCTGTTTTCCTCCTTTCCCCAGAACTATCCATTCTTTCATTTTCCTTGAGGACATTCAGGTGGAGCATTTGAATCCAAGTCAGACCTGACTTCCTGGGATTTACGTGCTTCTCTGCTGAATCATTTACCAAACCCTCCATCAGTTCTACTGTTTATTACTATGTTTTTTTCAGTAATCAATCTCAAGTAAATCAGTGATATCCACCGATAGTTTGGCTTTACTAACTTTAGTTGCTGCACAGAACATCTGGGAATTTCTCTTCTGCTTTAGGATAAAATCTAGTGGATTTTGCATTCTAGATCTCAATGGTATGAAAGTCAACAGAATGGATTTTTATCATATTTGATATTTATTGACTTCCTGACATAATCTTATTTTTCACTTTTCTCACCAACTCTTTCATGCATTTAAATTAAGGACAATGGTAAAGCGTGTAGAAACCTGGCACTGACATAATTGCAAGAAAGAACTATTATTATAATTTCCTCCTAAATACTGTCTTGCCTGGATTCAAAATACCAGGGCTAGTTCAAATTGTTCCCATGAAACTCCAGACTGAGGAGGATGAGGTAATTAATAGGAAGCTATTCCTAAACCCGTCAGCTCTCTTAAGCTTCAAGCTCTGACCAGTTTTGAGTTCCAAGACAATAGAATTGTAAATAAAGTGTGTTGAACCTTTCATTTCAAATTTATATGTCAAAGGATGCATAATATTGTATTCTCTGTATAATGTATGTGTGTAATTCTACCTTCCTCATTTGCTATTTATCTGATTATTTAAGTAAAATTTTCATACACTAGGATGTATGTTTTCTATGTAATTTTAAGATATTCAGGGTTAACATTTTAATATTCAGATTCTGGGCTTTATTCATGATCAGCTTGCAAATTCTATGTCAGTAAGTAGTTCGAGTCTCCATGTTTGCTACAGAAGGTGAAATGAAGTTAGCTTTCTGTGCAGCGAGTTTAGCTGTATTCACTGACACTCAGGCGAGTGAAGGGAACAACAAACAGCTGCTTTGGGTCCTGATGCTCCACCCTGGAGTCCACTGACTAAATTCAAAGATAACTGATAACCAGCGCTCCTCTGCCCTACTTGTAATGTTTGTTAGTCTGGCTCAAAAATAGAAAAAGAGAGATAATTCATGAAAATAGCACCTTCTGTAGTTTTATACTTCTACAAAGTACTTCGTTAAAGAAGTATAACAAATTCCTATGTATTTTAACATACAAACTACTGTTCCTTAATGTTCATTTTTGGTATACCGCTAGTAACTTATAACAGTCATTTTTATATTTATGTTTTCTAAATGATATAATCATTATCAAAATAAGTATCCATGTAAATGGAGTAATATCACTAGAGAATCAATAGTATAAGTACTTCACAAATTGTTAACTTGTGTAGATATTAGATGAATGTAACCATAAATATTGTACTGTGCAACCCATTTAAAATGGAGGTTATTTTTATTTTTAGATTTCTAAATAATTTAACCTTACATCATTAACATAATGATTTTAATAAAACTCCAACTGCTACTAACAAAGGTTTGGCTAAGTTTTAAAAAGAAAAGAACCCAGAGCAAGGGATTTAACTTGGTGGTTCTGGCATCCGCCTGGCAAGCACAATGTCCCAAGTTCGATCCCCGGTAACCACATACCACAGTGCTGGGTGTGGTGGCTCACACCTGTCATCCCAGCACTCGGGAAGCAGGGACAGGAGGATGGCTGTAAATTCAAGACCAGCCTGGGCTACATAGTAAGTTCAGGGCTAGCCTGAACTACAAAGCGTGACCCTGTCTCTAAAAACTAAAAACAAGAAAAAAAATCCACTTTATATGGAAGTTAAATATATACCCTGGAGCTGATGCAGGGAAGCCCACTTCAGTTATGGCGAAGGGCAGGACTCGTGGGGAAACTCACACCTCTATCAAGCAAATATCTTCCATGGAATGTTAGAGACTAGATGAGGCTTTAAGCATTTATTGTCCATTAGATTGCTTCAGAATGTCCTGTTTAATTGTACAGTGTAAATATGGAAATATTTTACTTTCCAAGCCAATTTGTGAAACTGTTCCCACTTACTTTGTGACTGGCAGTTGTGTGTTCTGTTTCTGTAACAAATAAGCCATAAGCACTTTTGTTAAAAGTATCTTTTTATGTAGTTGTTCTCTCGGTATGAAATGCTACAAGGTCCAAATTTAAAATAATGCTTGTGTTGAAATAAATGACTTAAACAAATATTGTACTTGAATGAGTTTTTACTTCTGTCCTTAAATTTGTAAGTGTGAAAGTTCCAGGATACTTACGAAGAGGGGGAGAAAAATATTCAAGACAATTTTTTGTTGCCATTGAATGAGATTCTACATGTAGATTTTTTTTTCCTTTTTCAATTTTTAAAAACAGAGTCTTGCCGTGTAGTCCCGACTTGCTCTAAACTCTTTATGTAATTTAGGCTGACCTCGGAATCATGGTGATCCTCCTACCTCAGCCTCCCAAGTACTATAATTACAAGTGTATGCCATCATACCCAGCTCTTAAATTAAAAAATCAAAAAACCATGGCTTGCTTCTCTCTTCTTTCTTTTTCTTTTTTCTTTTGGGCCCAAAAAGCAAAAGTGCAGCATCAGAAAATCTGGATGCGTAACAGAAGACCTAAGAGAGACAATGCTTCTTTACAGGGTTCTCAGATTTATGGAGAAAAGGGGAAGTAACCGGAGTATGAGGTCATCAGTTGCCTGGTGGCACTGATCAAGGATTAAGCCAATGTTTTTTTAATTGAATACAATATATGCAACGTTAACTCTTGCTCAGCAAATAAGTAGTTCTGTACTAATTTACCTGTCTATCCTATTTAGATTTGGAGGGGGGAACATAAGTTGACTTTTTGAGACAGGGTCTTGCTGTGTAGCCCTGGCTGCGCTCAAATTTGCAGTGATCCTCCTGCCTCAGCCTCCTGAGTGCTGGGATTATAGATGTGTTCCACTGTGCCCAGTCGTGGTTTTGTTTATTTTTGTTGTTGTCTATATAGTACTAAGTGTACTGATCACTCCTAGAAAGGCAACACAAAGCCCTTTCTTACCAAAGATAATTCTTTTCTGCAAGTCATCATCTTGGATACAGATAGAATTTTACTCAAAACTTATTCACTGTCCTTTACTAAAATGTCAAGTACATTGAATGAGCAAGATTATGTCATAAGTGATAACAATATTTTTAATTAGTCCAAATTTCATTTAGCCCTCTAATTAGCTGAGTCAACTAATGGCCAACTAGTGGAATGGCTGTACAAAAACTCACCCCAAAGATAAAGTCCAGTATTAGACATAACTGCTGACCAGGTTTTCCTGAATTATAGTTCTGAGAAGTCAGAGGGCCATAAAAAACCAAGAAGGAATGCAGAGGGAGAAAGGGCAGAAAGGCAAAGGGAGTGAGGGAAGTAACAGGTGGCTGAGATAGATTGCTGTGGACAAAAGAATTTCTGCCACACATGTCTGCTGTACATTTTAGTCCTTATTTCCACTTTTAAGTTTCTCACACCAGAGAAATAACATAGTATGTAAAACACGTGGGTTCAATTTATTTCACTTATACAGATGGTCTCAAGTCCATCTGTTTAGCTATAAATGTCTCAAGCTCATCCTTTATGGCAGAGTAGTGCTCTATTGTATTAAAAACTACATCTTTATCTTTTCACCCTTTGATGGGCATCTGGGCCATTTGCAAGACTTAGCCATTACAAACTGTGTCACTATATGGGTGTGCATATGTCACTGTGGTATGATGTTTTTAATTCTTTGGTGAAGGTAACAAGAAGGGGAAGAGCTGGGTCAGATGGAACCTTCAGTTTTAGTTTTTTGTGGAATCTTCGCACTGACTTTCACAGCACCTAATTTACCCTCCCACAAACCAGGGAGGTTTTCTTTTTTCCCTGCAGCCCCAACAGCATTGGCCACCGACTAAGGTCTTGATCGCAAGCACTCACTCTGGAGTGAGATGGAATCTGGGTTGTTTTACTCTGCATCCCTCAAATGACCACGGAAGTGGAACATTTTTTCATATACTTATTTGCTGTTTATACTTCCTGAGGAGTGTCTGTTCATTCCAGATGCCCATTTTTGACTGGGTCTTTACACTGGAGGGCTGTGATTTTTTTCTTTTCAGTTCTTTGCAGATTCCAGATATTAATCCTTTGTGTAAAATAAACTGAACCCACGTGTTTTACATACTATGTTATTTCTCTGGTGTGAGAAACTTAAAAGTGGAAATAAGGACTAAAATGTACAATAGACATCAGGAAACCGAGAAAAATGTTCAAATGAGACGGTGAATGAGGAAGGGGGAAAGGGGTAAGGAAAGATGGGACAAGAAAAAAAATCAAAGAGAAAAAATGGAAATAAAGCTTTTATAGTGAGGGGAGGGGAATGGGGGAGGAAGATAAATCATGTACTGGCACAAATTCCCTGTGATGCATGTTATTATTATTACGTATATCTTAAATGTACCAATAAATGATCTGCTCAAAAAGATTGCTCCGGAGACACTGGAGCACAGGTCCCAGGCCCTCGGGACGGGTGGGCCTGTGTCCGTCCGCAGCCCCTGTGCAGAGCGGTGATCAGAGTGCTTACACGAGCTGTTTCCGGCCTGACACAGGCTGAGCGCCTGCCTGGAGGCTTGTGACTCATCCCCGCCCCCGCACAGCTTTCTCACCTGAACCGTGGTGCAGCCTCCTTGGCTAATGTTCCTCACTGGATCCTTCTCACAGCCCTAGCGCCGAGGAGCTGGATTCTTGAAACCGTGCCACAGTACTGGACTTGCCTAGGGATTGTCCTCCATTACCACTGGAAAGATGCAGAAACGGGACGCCCAGCAGCCAGCTACTAAGTCACACCTTCATCCACCCAGAAGTCACTCCTACAGAAATGAAAACCCCAGTATGTACATACTTGCACATGAACATTTTTATTGCCAAAGTGCTAATGGCAAAAGCTAGAAACTAAGTGAACACTTGGTAAGAAATGGCTGTATCATGAAATATCCACTAATGGAATATTATGAAATTATTAAAATAAGATAGGCCTAGATAAGTTGATTTGGAAGAATTTCCTCAAGGTGCTCTTGGGTGAGAAAAATAAAGTCTCATTTTTGTAAAGCAATAACAAAAAAAAGAATATACATTCCTACATATGGAAGTATATATACTAGACTATTAATATTGGCTGTTTTGTAGCAGGTTAGGGGTATTATATTCCAGAACAAGAGAAAGAAAAGACAGAAGTAGATATACAGATGCGTGTACAACTGATTATTTGTACACCTAAGTAAAATTATGTATTACTGAACATACAGAGCAGTTATTTAAAAGTTGAAATACCCTAACCTTAGTTTTTATCTCCCAAGGAAATTTTGACGAGTTCAGCATGAGCTGGGTCTCGACACACGGGCTGATCAACTGTAGCCAGAAGGGAAGGCCGAGTCTCACTGTTACCCATGTGAATTGTGGAGAGAGTCAGACCCATGCAAGAGAGAAAAAGGGAGAGACAGGGAAGAAAAGGCAGAAATGTTTTGAATAGCATAGGGAACAATTGTGAATTTTATGTAATGTTAATGTGAAGATTCCAGGGGCTAGTGCAATTTATAGTGTACTGAATCTAGGCTCTCCAGAGTCACAGACTACGATTTGAGATTGGAGCTCATATAGAAATACATGAGGGGCCAGGGATTTAGCTCAGTGTTTCCGGCGCCTGCCTTGCAAGTGCAAGGACCCGGGTTTGATCCCTGGTTACCACATACCATACTGGGCGTGGAGACTCACGCCCCACAGCAACCAGTACCACATACCACAGTGCCGGGTGTGGTGGCTCACGCCTGTAATCCCAGCACTCGGGAGGCAGAGGCAGGAGGATTGCTGTGAGTTTGAGGCTGAGCTCAGGGCCGCCTGAACCACAAAGCGAGACCCTGTCTCAAAAAAACCTAAAAAAAAAAAGAAATACATGAATGTGGGACCAGGGATTTAGCTCAGTGGTTCCAGCGCCTGTCTTGCAAGCGCAAAGGCCTGGGTTCAATTCCCCCGTGACCACATACAGTACTGGATGTGGAGACTCATGCCCAGCAGCAACCAGTACCACACACCATAGTGCTGGGCGTGGTGGCTCACGCCTGTAATCCCAGCACTCGGGAGGCAGAGGCAGGAGGATTGCTGTGATGTGAGTTTGAGGCTGAGCTCAGGGCCAGCCTGAACTACAAAGTGAGACCCTGTCTCAACAAACAAACAAACAAAAACCAAAACAAAACAAAACAAAAAAGAATGTAACACACTAACAGCTCCTCACCCAGGTCTTCCTCAGAGTGATGCTTGCAGTAAGTAAACCTGAGCCATTAGATAACCTTTCCCTACCTCCAAGAGGTAGGATTAATTCTGTTTAAAAGTTCCCTAAACTCTGGCTGCTGTCTTGGAATGCAGCTCCCTTTTGTACCTATGCCAGGCCCTTTGATTGCCTCTGTAGGATTTGGGAGGAATGGGAAACCAACAAGAAAAACCTTAAAACTCTTGCTGCTACTTTCACAGTAAATAGTAAAGTCTTTGTCTCTGACTCAAAGTCTTATTTTTTGTTTTGTTTTGTTTTTGGGGACAGGGTCTCGGTATGCAGTTTAAATCAGCTCTGAGCTCACTATATAGGCCAAGCTGGCCTCAAACTTCTGACAATCCTGCTGTCTCAGCCTCCTGAGTGCTGAGAGTACAGGTGTGTGCCACCACACCCAGCCTGGAGCCTTCGGTCTTTTTGGAGAGCATCTATGGGACACTAACAGGCTAAATTGTTAGTTTATAAAATGAATGTGACATCTCTAACTGAACACTGATACACTACATATATATATACATATATATACATATATATATATATATACTCTTTCTCCACTAAAGCATAGGCACTTCGAAGTCAGTGTTAGCAGGAGTTCAGGTCCTGCTGCAATGAGGGACTGGCTTCCCTCTTTCTCCTCCTCCATTCTTTGTGCCGCTTTGAGAGAATTCCGTCAAGACATGTAGGCTGTGCAGACGCACAGTAGAATTCACTGTTAAAGTAGATAGAGACAGAGTAATACCTGCAAGTCAGAAGGCAGTGTCAGGACTGGGAGGCAGAAGGGGGGCCCTGTCAGGCATGAGCCAACACGCCTGGCACCGTGGTGTGTGGTTACCGGGGACTGAACCTGGGCCCGTGCACTTGCAAAGCAGGTGCCGGACCACTGAACTAAATCCCCAACCTTCCTTTATTTTTGACCATCAAATTTTTTCATTCCAGGAGACTCTTTAAAGACATTTGCCTTCCTGATATTGGGCTATAGGCTACGGAGTTAGTATCAGAAGGAATGTGTACAGTGTGGACATTAAGGTGTAATTGTGCTCTGTGGGATCGTTTTAGGTTTGACACCTAACAAATGACTACAAATGTGTTATACATTGGTCTGTTTCTGTAATGAACTGGTAGTAGCTTCTACGTTGAACCTCAGGCCTGCTAACGTCTAACAATGATATATCTAAAATATAGCAGGCACTGTCTAAATATTTGCTGAATGTTGCGGACTTAGTTCAGTGGTAGAGATGGGGCTTAACATGTACTGAGGCTCTGGGTTCAATACGTAGTTTGAAAAAACAATGTTGAATGAATGAAATTTGGTTGATGATGGAGACTCTAGTCAGAGTACTCGTTGATCTAAAGAGATATCTCTTCAAGGATGGATTAAGATGAGAACAATAGCAAGTTGGAACAGACTCAATATTGCTAGAGTGTTCAGACATCATTATGTCCTTTTATCTTATTAGTTTCCAAGAAACAAAAACAAACGCTGGCATCACCCCTATACGTATTTTTAAAAATATGAATATATAAAAAATATATTTTAATATATATATATATTTTTTTTTCCCCCCAACAGGGTCTCATTTTGTAGTTCAGGCTCGCCCTGAGCTCACTTTGTAGCCCAGGCTAGCCTTGAACTCAGAGCAGTCCTGCCTCTGCCTCCCATGTGCTGGGATTACAGGTGTGAGCTACCACACCTGGCACTGTGATATGTAGTTCTGATTGCTGGCAGATGCCAGAACCACTGAGCTAAATCCAGCGCTTCATTTTAATTTTTTCAGACAAGGTCTTGCTCTGTAATTCAGGCTGGTCTTGAACTCACTTCACAGCCCAGGCTGGCTTCAAACTCACAGTGATCCTCTTGACTCGGCCTCCCAAATGCTGGCAGTACTGGGATTACAAGCGTGTGGTTACACACCTGGCCCCAAAGTATTTATCAGGCCATGTTTTACTATAGAAAGCAGATAACCCTCTGATCATTGCCCTTTCTTTTTCCCTCCTCCTTTGTCTCTTTTTGGTAGTGCGGATCAAAGTTAATACCTTGTGCTTGCAAAGCAGGCGCAGAACCATTGAGCTAAACACCCGGCCTCAGATCATTTCTCTGAAAAATATTTTAGTCTGAGTCAGGAAATGTGTGAATGAAATGTGTTCTGTACTATTTTTAAAATAATAAATGGAACAGACCGTACAGACAGCTCCAGAAAATAAAATTTATGGAGGAAAGTCATACCCAGTTTAACCCTACGAAATGCCAGTGATGTACTCCCACCGGTACATGGCGGTCTTTCTAAAGTCTCTACCCTCTGCTCAGCCTTTGTAAAATGGGTCAAGAGAACTGGCGAAAATTTGCTAAGAACTGTGCACTGGTAAAACTTGGACAAAATAAAAACGCTGAGTGAACCAACCAACTGAAACCTCCAAGCGGCTGACCTTGAGGTTTGGGATAGAAGGGGCAGAAACTCCGAGTCCCTTCTCGAGTGAGTCCCTTGGGGGTCACTGGGCCCGAGGAGATTTTGTCTTTTAAAACAGATTCAAACTACAATCCCATAAACAGAAAACAGTCATTAAACCCTACGGGTAAAATGGTCAAAAGTGAAAGGCGAAGAAGAGCTTGCAGCTCGCTGGCTCGCTGGGAGCCCGGCGGGCTCTGCCAGTAGCTGAGCGGCGGCCGGCAGAGCCGGAGCAGCTACGCTCCGGGGCAGCCCCAGACCGAGCCCATCTCAGCAGGCGCGGGGGAAGCGCGTGCCCAGAGGGGCGCGTGGTGGAGGCGGAGCCGGGGGGCGGCTGCCCGAGACTGGGGGGCGAGGCGGAGAAGAGGCCGAAGCCAAGGGGCGGCGCGGCGAGGCGGCCGCGGGAGGCGGAGAGGCCCGAGGCCCGAGGCCAGAGGCCCAGCTGCGCTCTGGGCGGGCGGAGGGCGGGACGGCGGCGCGCTGAGCCCCGACCTCCCGGCGCCCCGGGCTCCGAGCCGCCGCCCGCGCCATGCGTCTCTTGCCCGCGCTGCTCCTCCCGCTGCAGCTCGCTCGGCTCCTGGCCGCCGGGGCCCCCGAGGCGCCGGTGAGCGCCCCGCGGAGCCTGGTGTGGGGGCCCGGGCTGCAGGCGGCCGCCGTCCTGCCCGTCCGCTATTTCTTCCTGCAAGCGGTCAGCACTCTGGGCCAGAACCTCACTCGCTCACCCCCAGGTAGCGTCCGGCCGCTCGCCCCACAGCCTGGGACTCCCCTGGGGCGGCGGGGCCCTTTCTCCTCCCTGGTCACCTTCTCGTCCCTCCTACTTGACGTAGTGTAGAGAGGGACCCGCCCGAAAAACCTGTTGAAAACCGGGCGTGCTGGCGCACGCCTGTAAACCTAGTACTCGGGAAGCTGAGGCAGGAAGATGGTCGCGGGTTCGAGGGCAGCCTGCAGTATTTCGTGAGTTCAAAGGCCTGCCTCGACTACTCGAAAGAGCTTGCCTCAAAACAAGACGTGACCGATTGAATGAATGAGTGACTCTAGGGGCCCTTCCGCATTTTAAATGCAGCGACTAATGTTTCCAGGAAAGGCGCCGATGTGTTCGGATGGACGCGGTGTTGTGAGTCACGTTGGAGGACGGTCCTTCCGCCTCCGACCCAGATGCCTGAAGGGTTAGGGCAGCAGGGAGCGCCTTCCCAGCTGGAGTTGTCTGGGCTTAGCGGACGCACGCGTGTAACCTCGGGCTGCCGCCTATGGGAAATGTCAGGGCGCTGGGCCGAGACGCACTTGCAAGCTGCTTCATTTTCTTTCTAGTTCCAGGTTCTTGAAAGCAGACTGAAAGGCTAAGGAAATTTAGTAGAATCTTGCGACATTTTCTCTGCCGAGGATGGGTCGTAACCTGAATCTCTTTCTGATGGGTGTTCCTGCCACCTTCTCTGCATTTTTTTTACCTTTACAACTTCTTAGTAACTTGTTCTGCCGGTTTTAAATTGTTGCCTGTCAGGATTTGCTAATTTATATCAAAGTTTAGGGCTCCTGCCAACTGGCACTCTCTATTGTCAACTGAGAAACATCGAGATAACCCGGTGTCTGGTCCTCTGTTAGCAAGGCTGGAGACTTCACTTGCCTTGGGGGAGTAGTCCTGGGGAGGTGGAATTCCGGGATACGTGGGGGAGGAGAGTTACTACACAAAGTGATTTTTAAGGAGTGATTTGAATTTAAATTTTCTTTTTAAATTCACTCATCAGGCAAATATTCATTCACTGTTTACTTAACCATATTTGGTAAGAAGGCTGGAGATATAAGGCAGTGCCAGCCCGTCAGGGAATTTACAACGTGTTGGCCAAACAGATACGTAAATAAATGCGAATCACTGTCCAACATAATAGTTACGAGGAAGATGGAGTGCAGTGGAAGCACTGGAAGGCCGCCTTAATCAGCCTGGCAACTCCAGGAAGATTTAGTCCAGGATGGCTTAGAACTCACATACTCCTGCCTCAGCCTCCCAGAGTGCTGGGATTACAGGCCTGGGCAGTATTCAGAGCTCTCATGGGAGCCAGGAGACACTGTCCTATAGCCACTTTCATCCTGCACTGGGTAGAAAACAAATTGTTAAAATGTTTCTGGAAAATAGTTTTTCCCTACCACTTAGAAAAAATAATCCAGATATGATCAAAGATTTATGTCCAAGGGTACTCCTGTAGCAGTCTAATTATTTATTATAATTATGATAATAGCAACCATAAGATAATTGCTAAAGTATGGTGCATTCATGTAATGGAATGTCTAGTATCCTTTAGAAGTAATCTTTAGGGCCAGGAATTTAAGCGTCTGCCTGGCAAACGCAAGGCCAGAGTTCGATCCGGTAACCACATACCACATGCCGGGTGTGGTCCGGGTGTGGTGACTCACGCCTGTAATCCCAGCACTTGAAGAAGGCACAGGCAGGAGAACTGTGAGTTCCAGGCTGGCCTGGGGTACATAGTGAGGTCGGTTTCAGCCTGAACTGCAAAACGAGTAATCTTTAGCTGGGCATGATAACCCACACCTGTAATCCCAACACTTGGAAGGCTGAGACAGGAGGATCACTGCAAATTTGAAGCCAGCCTGGGCTATCTAATGAGTTTAAGACTAGCCTGAACCACATAGTGAGTCCCTGTTTGAAAAAATAAAAGTATCTTTCAGATTCTACTTCCATACATTATCCAGAGTACTCAAGTAGAATAATTGTTGCTGGGAGAAGGGGGAAAATTGTTTGTTTGTTTATGGCGGTACCAAGGGTTGAAAGGGAAGAAGGAAAAAACATAAGTTGCTGAAAGGGTACAGAGTTTCAGTTTTGCAGGGTGAAAAGGTCGGTCAGCCCCTTGTACAAAATGTGAATATACTGAACACTCCGAACTGTATACATACTTAAAAACAGGATGGGTCTTGGGATATAACTCAGTCGTAAAATGTTTGCTCAGCACATTCACCGCCCTAGGTTTGGTCCCCAGCGATGGGGAAAAAAGTTAGGATGGTAAACTTTATATTATGTGATTTTTTTTTAAATTGTACTTAAAATAGTTTAACACTTTAAGCAATGGTTTAATGATGTTTCTGTTAGGTTAAGGAAACACTACACACACGAGGTACAGCATTGTCTTATGATGTAGGAATGCTGGTGCATCTGGGAGATGGGTTACAGGGCAGTAGCCAATCAGCAGCAAGGAGAACCGAATAACATTCTTCCATTGGCTACTTGAAAACTTCTTGCCAAGCAAATCAATTGCAGAGGGCATTTTCGGTTTCTGAGCTATTATGGGAGTTTTCATGAACAATTATTAATTAGGTTCCAAGGAAAAAACCCAAGAACGACTAAAGCTGACCTCACAGGGATATACTGTATACAGTTCAGATTCCTGGCCACCATTTCTAATACTGTCATATCAGATTATTACTTTTGTATAACATCCCGTATGTTTGTTTTTGTTTAATTTTTTAATTTAAAAAATGTTTTTTTGAAACAAGATCTTGCTTTGTAGTTCAGGCTAGCCCTGACTCACTGTGTATCCCAGGCAAGCCTCGAACTCACAGTAATCTTCCTACCTCTGCCTCCCAAGTGCTGGGATTACAGGCATGAGTCTCCACGTGCACCTGGCATTGTGATATATGGTTACTGGGGATCAAACCAGGGACCTTGAGCTTGCAAGGCAGGCGCTGGAACCACTGAGCTAAATCCCTAGCCCAGTACTATTTATTTTTGTGGTACCAGGGATTGAACTCAAGACCTTGACTTTGCCAGGCTTGCGTGGAGCCACTGAGCTACTTCCCCGGTCCACTTTAATACAATTTAAAGGAGAAGAGATCAAATAGGAAAAGTTGATTTTTTTCTTTGCCTTTTTTATTAATTGATTTTATTCATTCAATAAATATTGAATGACTAATCAAATGCTAGGTCAGATCATTGGTTTGAAGACATGAGCCAGGCATAGTTCTTGGCCTTGAAGGGTCTTCCGGGGTGAAATGCTTCTGGTTTACCACTGGTGCCAGAGGGCAAAGTAAATTCTCTACAGAGACCTCTCTCCAATAGTTAAGGCTTAATAATTGGAAGTGATGGGTTTATTTGTATTTCTTTTTCTTTCAGGTCAAACACTCTTCAAAGTAGTAATCAAATCTCTTTCATCTAAAGAGGTAGTCCGGATTCATGTCCCTAAACCTTTGGACAGGAATGATGGGACCTTTTTGGTGCGATATAGATTGTATGACACAGTCAAGAAAGGGCTGAAGATAGAAGTTCTTTACGGTGATGAACACGTGGCACAGTCTCCCTATGTTTTGAAAGGTAAGTGATTATTAAAAATCCAGAGCTGGGGGGCCGGGGATTTAGCTCAGTGGTTCCGGCGCCTGTCTTGCTAGGACCCGGGTTCGATTCCCCAGTAACCACATACAATACTGGACATGGAGACTCATGCCCAGCAGCACCATAGTGCTGTGCTGGTGGCTCATGCCTGTAATCCCAGCACTCGGGAGGCAGAGGCAGGAGGATTGCTGTGATGTGAGTTTGAGGCTGAGCTCAGGGCCAGCCTGAACCACAAAGCGAGACCCTGTCTCAAAAAACAAAAACAAAACAAAACAAAACAAAAATCCAGAGCTGGTCTTACATGAAGGTCTTTCAGAGTGGGTTATCTTGATTCAGAAGTCATGTTCCACAGAGGAGGCTTGGTATAATACTCCCTGTGTTCCATGTAATTGAAAGTTTCAGGATGCACAGTGCTGTGTTTCGTCTGCCCTAGGACCAGTGTACCATGAGTACTGTGAGTGTCCAGAACAGGATCCTCAGGCCTGGCAGGAAACTCTTTCCTGTCCAACCGAAGAGCCACAGGTTAAAGAAGATTTTGCTTCCTTCCCCCGCATCAATCTCCAGCAGATGCTAAATGAAGTTCCCAAAAGATTTGGAGATGAGAGGGGTGCCATTGTCCATTACACGATTCTCAACAACCACATTTACCGGAGACCTTTGGGGAAATACACGGACTTCAAAATGTTCTCTGATGAGATTTTACTGTCACTGGCAAGAAAGGTAAGCAAATGACTAGATTGGTTCCTGAAATATCATCATTTAATCATTTTGTTGTAATATTTAAAGGGTCAGAATTACAAAGGCAAAGGCTGAAAAAGGATGTCAGGCTTCAGTGTGTGCCACCCGACTGTCCTAAATCCTCTTCCTCTAAGCTCTCTCCTTGCTGGGAGAGTTAAACTGAAGGGCTTGAGCCCTATCCGCAGGGTAGGCCATACAGTCACAGTCACGGCCACGGCCACGGCCATAGTTCCTGAAATCTCCCAGCTGTCCCTGTACTAATGAAAGTCCTCACTCATCTCTGTGTCTGGGAATTTCTCACTGGAGGTCCCGGATCTTCAGATCTTGTCCTCTTGCTAAATGTAATTGAGCCACCTGTCTTCAAATCCTCCTTCTTCACCAGCAGCCCTGTGTTATCCCGCTGTGCAGCCCCTCGATCACGTTTGCAGGACTCCAGATTCCTCTTTAGCAGAGCAATTTAAGCCATTTTTTGTTCTTTCTTGTTCCTGATCATGTAGCAAGAAGAGGATAAGTAGGTAGTTTTTATCATTCTCACCTAGAGAGACCAAAACCCGCTGTGCTGACCCCCACTTCCCGGGTGTGCTGCGGTGGCCGCCGCCGCTGTGTTTTCATCAGCAGGAGCTTCTCCCTTCCCTTAGCCAGCCGTGCGAGCGCACAAGCATACCAAGGGTGTTTGATCCTAAATGCGCTGCTCCCTTGCTGGCTGCTCTGGGACTCATGCCTCTGTCCCTGTGTCTTGTGCTTGTGTTAATATCTCTGTGGCTGTGTAGCAATAATTTTCTTGTCTTTTTTTTTTCAGTTTGTTGGGTGGCTCTGGGCATTAAACCTAGGACCTTTGCTTTGAGCTATATGCTCAGATTTTTTTTTTTTTTTTTAATTTGAGACAGGGTCTTTTTTAGTCACTAAGTTGCCTAGGCTAGGTTTGAACATGTGATTCGTCTGCCTCAGCCTCCTGAGTGCTGGAATTTATTTATTTATTTTGTACCAGGGATCGAACTCATGACCTTGCACTTTATAGGCAGGTACTGTGCCACTGAGCAAAATTCCTGAGCCTTCTTCTAGTGTTTTCAAGTGGTCAGCTCTGTCAGAAATACTTGGAAAACCCAGGAACTGTAATACTTAGTACCAATCACTGAGGTCATCCCAACACTAATGTTTGGACTTGTGTTTACATAGGTTCATCTCCCAGATTTAGAGTTTTATATTAATCTTGGAGATTGGCCATTGGAGCATCGAAAAGTCAATGAAACCCCTGGCCCTATACCGATCATTTCCTGGTGTGGCTCTCTGGATTCAAGAGATGTTATCCTTCCGACGTATGATATCACCCACTCCACACTTGAAGCAATGAGGGGTGTTACGAATGATCTCCTCTCTATTCAGGGAAACACAGGTAAATTGAAGTTACTTTCCAAGAATAAAATGTCAGAGAATAGCTCCCTTACTTTCTAACCAAGGAAAAAAACAGCAACCTTAGGACTGGATTTGTAGCTCACTAATAAATTGCTTACCTAGCACCACAAAAACAAAAAATTTAGGTTGATTTGTTTGGAATACTTGTTTTTTTTTTTTTTTTTGAGAAGGGTCTCACTTTGTAGTTCAGGCTGACCCCAAACTCATAGCAATCCTCCTGCCTTTGCCTCCTGAGTACTAGGCTTACAAGGGTGGGTCACCACTCCTGGCACTGTGGTATGTGGTTACTGAGAATCAAACTCGGGACCTTGAAGTTGCTAGGCAGATGCCAGAACCATTGAGCTAAATACTCAGCCTGATGGATCCTTTAAAATTTAAATATTTTCTGCTGTTTGATGTCCTTAGATGTATGGCACAGTATCCCTTTTTTCAGGTAAGCTTGAGTTGAATAGAATTTTGCCTTGTCTTTATGGTCTTTCTGTTTGTTGTAGTTCAGAGGACTTTTGTGATAAATAAGATCACAAATTTGTAAAACTATCAAAAATAATTAGCATGAAACTGGATAACTTTTAACTTTATAAGGGTGAATTTCTGAAAATATGCTAAAATTGTAAAGAGATTGATTCCTTCTAGTTTCTACATTTTATGATTATTTTTCTCTCAGAACTCTGACAGGTGTTAACCAATGACTTCTCTATTTAGAATACTAGTAATAGATTAAATTAATTCTTCCAGAATATTCCCTTCCCCAAAAGCAAAGATATAAAGAGTATGAATATAGTTGAGTTATATATGTGCATTAACAGGATAGTAGAATTAAGCATTTTCCCTGTACTCAAAATATGAAAGATTGAGTATGAAAGATTGGTGGTTGTCACTTGACAGGTCACTTTGTCTGAGAACAAAAGTCTAGCTCATTTTTGATTGTGAAAACATAGAGGAAGAAGCTATTGCATTGTTGAGCAGGCCAAGTCACTGAATCTTTTTTTGCTTTGAACTTGGCCCGGTATGATTTTGGGTCTTTCCCAGTGTTATACAGCAGAACACAGTAATACTTTTGTGAACTCTCATTAGTAGACAATAGGTGAAATTGGAAGATTCTGTAATACAGCAAATAGAAGTATTTTTGAAAGTTTAAGCTTGAACGCATACTGGCAAATGGATCCCATGTCTTTTTAGAAACAGCATCTACTTTACAAGATGAATTGATAAAAAAGATAATTTCTTAAATGATAGTGGTAGATTAAGAAAGATGATTATACTTCCTGTATAAAAATGTCACGTTCATAATCATCATTTTTATGGCCTCAACCTTCTAGGGCCTCCCTGGAGCAATAAAACAGAGAAAGCTTTCTTCAGAGGTAGAGATAGTCGGGAAGAGAGGCTTCACTTGGTACAGCTCTCGAAAGAGAACCCACAGCTACTAGATGCAGGAATTACAGGATATTTCTTCTTCCAAGAGAAAGAGAAGGAACTTGGAAAAGCTAAGTTAATGGGCTTTTTTGATTTCTTTAAGGTATGTATTTGAGCCTTCCTCTGTGGCTACGAACTGTAAACGTATATCGCAAGTCTGCTGCACAGAGGGGCTTAGCCAGACTCCTTCGGTCCTAGCTGACAGATGCCAGCACACTTTATCAGGCCCAGGGAATTATATAAAACCTCGTGGCTTCTCTTGTTATTATTAGCTTTGCCCATCAAACACCTCAAAACTACTATATATTTAATGGTTAGAATATAGTAAAAGGGTTAACATGGGTTTTGGTGTATTTGTTTCTCTTTTATGTTTGTTTTAATAAACTAGAAATAAAAGTGTCTTTTATATGAAATGTTCTCAAATGTCTTTTGCAAAGAGGGAGCATATATATTATGTATATTAAATAGGAGCTGTTGCTGAAATTCAGGTCCTACCTCTGCCACTGACCCTGGGACTTTTATCGCTGGCACCCACACACCTTGGCTCATAGAGACAGAGATGTGAATTGTATAACACCTGACTGGCCAGGAAACTCCTTCATGTCAGTTGTTTAAGAAACAGGGCTGAGGCTGCAGCTCACTGATAGAACACTTGTTTAGCACGCAAAGCCCTGGTTCAATCCCTAGCTCTGCAGTCAGTCAGGCGTTAACCAGCCACAGATCCAGGAATGTATCCTGTTTATCTCAGGCTCTTATAATGAAAAGAACCAGAGATTGGGTCTTACCACAGAGGTTTATAAATTTCTCTGAACACCAGTCTCTCGTTTGTAAAATAAAAATACTGCTTCATCTTATTATACCGGGATGAGGTTTGATGTCTATGAAAAGTGCATTTGAAATGAAAATCAGATTATCTACTTCTTCAGTGCTCTGTCTCTTCAACTCTAAAACTGTAAATTAGAGATAATATTTTCCTGTTTTATGGGTCAAGTATAAGGAACAAATAATGTATAAATGAAAGTATAAATTGTTATTAATATTCAGCTTTAGTAAATATAGAACTTTTGAAAATAGTGTTAATGACTAGTTACAGAAATCTAGATTCCTTAGATATAATAACATAGATACAATTGAAATTGGTATTCATTTTTATTTACTAAAATTACCATCTTTAAAAGCATTATATTTCTTAGAACTGGTCTGTTATAGACTGCTTTTGGTTTTAATACAAAGAGAAAGTAAGTTACAAAATGAAACTTTTAAGTACAGAATTTGAAAAATGAAGACAGTTCCTCTATATTTAGTATTACGTTATTAGTGAGAAGCCTAAGTGAAACAAATGATTGTGAAGAGGTTTTTTGTTTATGTTTTCTGTCTTTAATCTTTCAGTACAAGTACCAGGTGAATGTCGATGGGACTGTGGCTGCGTACAGGTTTCCGTATCTTATGCTGGGGGACAGCCTGGTTTTGAAGCAGGATTCTCCATATTATGAACATTTCTATAGGGCACTGAAGCCTTGGAAACACTATGTTCCAATTAAAAGAAATATCAGTGACTTACTAGTGAAAATTAAATGGGCCAAAGTAAGTTCCCTGCAGTGTTTGTTTCTTTAAGTAATAATCAAGTCATCGGTGTTGGTGACCTGAATTTTGTCACAACACAGCTTAATTTAACATAATGGGATCAAAAGAAATGTGATTTTCTAGTTTTGTTCTCTTGAAATATGTAAAGAGTCAACATCAGAATCACTTTATATGCCCTCGATCAACATTTTTGAAGAGTTTTGAATTTGAAGTCCACTATTACATAGAATGTGCGTTTTTTTAGATGAATTACTATTTGTGCTTACATGCACAAAAAGAATACAACTGTACAATACATACTGAAAAGACCAGACAGAGGACTTTATGAGCAAGAAAACATTTAAGTAATTATGGCAGTCTTATTTTCCTCACATTGATAAAAGGCACAAGTTCTTAACCAATGCTTACTTGGCAATGTCCCAAGAATAAAGGACTTCCCATAACATAGGAATTTCTTCCTTAAAACAAGCAACATTGAAAAGCTTTTGTTATTTTATTATAAAGCTGTAAAAGTTTACTGCTCTGCTACAAGACTTTAATCTGTTGCTGAGGGTCTGAGAAGCAATATTTGGTTTTGGAAATAAGTAATTAAAATCACTTTTGTGGCCCTTTGTGAGAACCAGAGTGGGTAGCAGGTGGCTCTTCCACTGGCAGCATGGTACAAGATGAATTAGTCCATAACAGCCTGGTTAGGAACACACTGTTTCTGGTAGTGGAGAAACAACCTGTGGCTACTAAAGAGTAATTTTTTTTTAAATTTTGGTGACAATAGCCTTCCATGAATACTACTTTACAACAAAACTTTTTGGCTCTGTATATTTAAATGGAACATTTTTGTTTTTAAGATAAGGTCTCGCTTAGTAGTTCAGGCTGGTCCTGAACTCAGCCTCGAACTCTGGAAATCCTCCTGCCTCTTCCTCCCGAGTGCTGGGATTACAGGTGTGAACCACCACCCCCAGCACTGTGGTATGTGGTACTGAATGCTGGTGGGCATAAGCCACCAGCCCAGCATTGTTGTATGTGGTTACTGGGGATGAACCTGGGACCTTACACTTGCATGGCAGGTGCTGGAACCGGTCAGCTAAATCTCTGACCCTTAAATGGAACTTTTTTTTTTTTTTGAGACAGGGTCTTGCTTTGTAGTTCAAACTGGTCCTGAACTCACGATGTAGCCCAGGCCAGCCTGGAACTCACAGCAATCTTCTTCCTCTGCCTCCCCAGTGCTGGGATTACAGGCATGAGCCACCACGCCCAGCATTGTGGTACGTGGTTACCAGAGATCGTGATTGCCAGGCAGATGCCTAAACCACTCAGCTAAATCCTTGGCCTCTAAATGGAACTTTTAAAAGAAACTCTTAACATGAAAATTGATTCATTCTAGTCATAAGCAGGAATGTGAGGCTGGGGTGGACAGAGAATGGGCCCCACACTTTTTTCATGAGAACTGGGGAAGCATCTGTGTAGTCATAATGATGCCATGGGTACATTGCTGCACTGTGGGGACCATGGAATTGGGGCAGGATGTACACGATCATTTCCCTTTCACATTCATGTGTAGGGAAGTACTGTTTCCATCGCCTCATTATTAAGTCGTGTTTCTACGATGTTCCATCTGCACTGTGCTAGTCACACTGAACCCCACACCCATCCTACCTCACCCATACTCCTGGCTTTCTTTGTAGGTAATAGAAGTCATTTTCATTCATTTTTTAAAAACCCTTTAGGAAAATGATGAAGAAGCCAAGAAGATTGCAAAAGAAGGCCAGTTGACTGCTAGGGACCTGCTGCAGCCACACAGGTTGTACTGCTACTATTACAGAGTCCTACAGGTGAGTTTAGAGTGTCCGTCCTGCTGGGTCAGGGGTCCTCAGGTGATGTGTGTGGGCTGAGCTCCTCACCCCCGATTCCTAATCGAGGCAGTCTGTATAAGTCCCATCAGCCGAGGCTCAGCCTGTGGGAAGAGAGACTAGTGCTCAGGCCCTCTGTGGCCTCCACATTTTAATCTCCATTCACTCTTAGGAATATCACGCTTGGAGCTTATGCCAGCACTGATTAGCCAAACCTCTCATTTTTCCTGCGTTCTCTGTTACTGGAATTCCAGGCTAGGTGTTTATAATTCTCAGAAAGTTTCTCTCCTCATCTAAAAAACAAGGTTGGATTAGAGGTCTCTGTTCCTGCTCAAATTCTTCTCCTTATTCTCCTTTCTGCTTAAGATTCACACCTTTGCTGCTGAGTACAGGGGACAAAGTGACCATTTAGCTCACCATATACTGGAAGCAGAAAATATAACCATTCTGAGTCCTGACCTGGAAATGTTTCTTGGGAATCAAACAATTGGACCTTTGAGTAGCTTCCTTGTGCTTCTTCAGTGAAATCTTGCCAGGAAGATAAAAAATAAGAAATTATGTTTGCAGTTTTAGTCTATTTATTTTCCTGTGGGCAGAGTAACAGTGAATTTTCTTAGATTCCCTGTGCACAGTGATACTTTACACCATTTACCTGAAGTGGCTTTTCTTGTCCTTAAGTGAGTTCTGTCTTTGCTCTTGGTCTAGGTTTTGTTTGTTTTTTTTTTTTTTTCAAATCTATTGGTACATTATGAATACACATCATCATCGCATTCAACATTGAGAGTTTGTACCAGAATATGACATAACTTGATTCCCATTTTTCCCCTTCCCCCACGCACCCTGCAATCTACATACATAAGCTATATACATAAGCTTGTTTCCTTTTTAAATTACTATCACATTCTTTTTCCCCTCGTTATTTACTCCTACACCCTATTTCCTTTTAAATATTTTCTATTTCACAATATCAACTATATATATTAGAACTCATTTACATCTTCATTCTCTCATACCAGAGAAAAGATAAGATATTTACACATCTGTGACCTATGTATTTCACTTATGAGGACATCCTTAATGGACATACATTTGAGTATGAATGACTAAATCTTATATTTTTTATGGCAGAATAATACTCCATTCTATAAAAGAACCACAACTTCTTTATCTAGTTTCCAGTTGATGGACATTTGGTTGTTTCCAAGAAGTAGCAATCACAAACTGAGCTGCTATAAACATGGGTGCACATATGTCGCTGTGATATGAGACCTAGATTTATGTTAATAGTTGAGATTTCTTTCCCTAGAACATGAATTAGGCTCTTCTACTCATGTCACCATTTTGTTGGGTTCGGCCCAGTACCAGGGACATCCACTAAATTTGAACACAGACCCATTGAAGTTAAATAGCCACTGATAGGACTATTTCAGTCAGCACCCAGAGAAGAACATTTGACGGGCCTAGCACTATTTAATAAACAGATCTGACTCCAGTCTGTAAGAAAGGGTGTGTACAGTTGCCAACTTTAGCTTGAAATGCTTGTCATCTTTGTTGCCAATCTCAGTATTCAACAGTTTATTCCTGTTAACAAGTGGAGAATAGATGCTAAGAGTTGCGCTTTGTTAAAGTAGGGGCATTTGGCTTGGTATCTCTTTGGTAGAGTTTTCCTAGTGACTCCTAAAATTGTGGATGTGGGATCCTTGCTGCGTTGTGAAATACCACACCTCTAGTAGCTACAGTTACTTAAGCCTACATCTTTAGAACAAGAATAAAACAGACTTTGGTCTTTTGGGTCAGAAATATATGATTGGGGAAGGGGAGGGTGGTGGTATCAATAGAAATGAAGTGTGGACTAATCTTCCATTTGCTTTGAAACACACATTTCAGCAATATGCTGAGCACCAGTCCAGCCAACCTGAGATACGCGACGGAATGGAGCTTGTTCCTCAGCCCGATGATGACATATCCATTTGCCAGTGCCACAGAGAAAAGCCTCAGAAGCAAGAGCTTTGATGCAGCATGTCCTGACACTCCTGTGTACCCAGCTATGGCTTTGAGTGAAGGCTTAAGATAGATGCTACGCTGTGAAGAAAGTACAGAAGACTTTACCCAATGGGCCAGTCCCTTGGTGGCTTTCCATAGCGTGGCTGGATACAGCAGTATTTGAGCAAATATTACTAAATATCTTTGGATATTTTGTTTAGTAAAAACTGCTATTATCAGCATCAAAATTTCTCTAAAAATAATATTTGCAGATCATAGCAGATAGAGAGATTTGCCAAATTATGAATTACCCTGTTGACATTATATTCACTATCTTATTGCTCTGTCTGGTTTACTTTATCTCTTCTTCCAATAAGGAAGAGAAGATTTTTTGTTTGGTTTTGTTCACACTCCCTTACTTCTCTTAAGCTGCTTTTGGAATTCAATAATGATAGTGTCCTCTTGGAAAATATGATAAGAATAGTTAAGGAGCACCAAGGATTTAGCTTAGTGGTTCTGGTCCCTGCCACGCAAGCACAAGGTCCTTAGTTTGATCCCCAATAACCACATACAACAATGCCAGGCATGAGAACCACATACCACAATGCTGGGCATGGTGGCTCATGCCTGTGATCCCAGCACTTGGGAGGCACAGGTAGGAGGATTGCTGTAACTTCGAGGCTCACCTGGGCTACATAATGAGCACAGGGCCAGCCTGAACTACAAAGTGAGACCCTGTCTAGAGGGGGAAAAAAAAAAAGAAGAACAGTAATTTATATAAGTAAAAACATGGGCATCTTTCATTATGTGTATATTAACTGGATAAAGGATAACTATTTTCAAGTGGAAATCTTTGTTTCTAAACAGTAAAAACTATGCTTGAAAACCTCTATAATAAGCTTCAAGAATCTGGATATCATGGGATTTACTAGTAATCTGATAACAGAGACAGGTTCTCAGCCTCACTCTGCCTCTCCTGTAGTCCAGTGGGTTTTACTGCTAAGGTAGACTGTGGAAATTGCCTCGACTTTTTAGGACAGAGTCAAAATACAGTACTCATAGCTCAGAAATTGATTACACACTCCTTGTAGCACTGTCAATGCAAGACTGAGTTTGTTACCAAACATGCTCTAAAAATACGAGCTAGCCACACTGTCACTGCAGAAACATCTACTCCCATAACTGAAATATTTACTTAATCTGCAAAACACTATAACAGTGTAAAACAATTTGAAGCTAAAAACAAAAACATAATTTCTTTTTTTCTTGGCAAGATTTTACTGTAGAAAACAGAAGATCATTACTCAAAGGACCAATCCTCTCATTCTGGAAACGTTTGCAGTTCAGGATTCAGCCCTAAGGTGTTGGAGCTACCGTAAATATTTTCATTTGCTTGTTTTAAATAGCAAGCTAAACTTATCCTTTCTGAGCATAACTAAGAACACAGGCTTTTTTTAGTAGATAAAAGCAAAGCTGAATTTCAGAATAGTGTAATCTATTTGAAGTATCCAAAGCAAATTTGAATGCCTGTCACTGTATAAAGCAACAAGTATCAAAGAAAGGGCAGGCTGTCCAAACTCCATACTCTAAGGAGTGCGTGTCTTACTGCATTCGCCACAGAGCTAGGCTTGTTAGAACTGGAATTGTGGAAAGAAATTCACTTTCTTCCTTCTGCCCTCTCACACACAAGGTACTGAAGGCCACTAGTACTTAAGGGAAATATCTTGGGTTTTTAAAGTTGATGTCATCTGCTGCCAGAGTCCTAATAATTAAAAGCAAGTTGGGCCAGGGCCGGGGAGTTAGCTCAGTGGTTCCAGCGCCTGCCTTGCAAGCGCAAGGGCCCGGGTTCGATTCCCCGGTAACCACACAACAATACTGGGTGTGGAGACTCACGCCCAGCAGCAACCAGTACCACATACAACAGTGCCGGGCGTGGTGGCTCACGCCTGTAATCCCAGCACTCGGGAGGCAGAGGCAGGAGGATTGTGATGTGAGTTTGAGGCTGAGCTCAGGGCCAGCCTGAACCACAAAGCGAGACCCTGTCTCAAAAAACCTAAAAAAAAAAAAAAAAAAAAAGAAGAAGAGAGGAGTGTAAGGATATACAAATAAATATAAGAATTGTATTGGTCTAAATAAACTGTCAGCATATTTGTTCCTGTAGTAACATAGAAATACTCCTAAGTAGCCATCATTCGGGAACTGCTGAATACATTCTGTTAAATCAAGGCATCCAACAAAACCATTAAACCATGAATGAAATAGCTTTTAATGTACTATCATGAAAGATTCCCATGATGATGTTCAGTGAAAAACAATTTATAGAACATATATATTGTGAAACAGTTTATATAAAAAAACAAAATGGTGAAACGTTTGGAAGGAGATCCAGTCTCTGGAGAAGGGAATTGTTAATTTTGCTATTTATTTTTTTAAGATCTCTTTCTTTGTTTCTTTTTTTGAGACAGGATCTCACATTTTTTTGTAGTTCAGGCTGGCCCTGAGCTCACTATGTAACCCAGGCCAGCTTCACATTCGCAGCAATCCTCCTGCCTCTGCCTCCCAACTGCTGGGATTCCAGGCATGAGCCACCACACCTGGCATTTTGTATGTGGTTACCAGGGATCAAACTCAGGATCATGTGTTTGCTAGGCAGGCACTGCAACCACTGAGCTAATTCCTGGCCCTTAGATCTCATTTTTTGCTTTGTACCTTTTGACAATATTTTAAGTTTTTCTTATAAGTATGAGCCAAATTATAAAAGAAAAATGCCACTTGGGAAAAGACAGTATATACACAAAAGACATACATTGCAAAAGACAATAGATATTTATATTTTCCAATATACTATTTTAAAATCTATATCTAGAATGTTATGTCATGGACATGTTATATATGCTTTTTAAATAAAGTAAGTTTTCTATATAAAATTTTGAAAGGGATATATTGTTTTTTTGAAAAAGATACATCTAACACTGAACTGATCTCATTTTAATGCTGTCTTCATGAAATGAACCCATCATTCCATCCCTAATGGAGAAGCACAATATTAGACAAAATGTATTTGAGTTAGACAACATTATTTTTTGTTCATTGTGAAGGTATAAAAAGAGAGGTTTCCTCAGCCTTTCAGGACTGGGCTAATATTGCTACCTTGGGCCTCTGGAATAGTGAAGCCAAAGTTATAAGGTTGTCATTTTGAAGGAAACAATCATATTTGAGCTGGTAAAGTATGTCTGGCTTCAGAGAGTTGAGAAAACTGGCCAGAATGTAGGGCAAAAATCACATTCATACAAAGAACCAAATTTACCCTTTCGAGCTACTGCTATACCACCACATTCCAACCTCTTGTACAGCCAAAATTTCATCTCAGCCAGATCCACTATGTAGAATTCCATGGGAGAAACTTACAAAAAAGTGTCTTGGGTTACTCTTTAGGAAGTAGGCAGGGGGGAGGATGGTGGTGGAGAGGTGACACACATAGGAGATGTGATGGGTAGAAAAGAGGGAGTGAATGGGAAGAGGTAGAGGGAAAAAGGAGTATTTGTGTGAGTTACCTGTTCTTTTCCACCCAGCATTGGGTACAGATTAAGTATGCATTATTAGAAATGCTTGGAACCATAACTTTGTCATTTTGGAGTTTTTCAGACTTTGGAATATTTGCATAAATGTTACAGTGAGTATCCCTAACCTGAAATCTCAAATGCCTCTTAAAAAATGTTTTTTACCATTACGTCAGTGCTAAAAGTTTCAGACTTTGGAGCATTCTGGAATTCTAGATTATAGATAATCAGCCTGTAACTCAGTACAGTTCTGCTGCTGACCATCCATTAGCATCACACTCCACAGGTTTATAGGTGCAGATCTTAACACCCTTGCCCCACAGCCATCCGCAAGTGCAGTCCCCACAACACCCACCTGCCTAAAAACTAGGCGTTCTCATGACTCTCCTCCTCACATTGGCTGGTTCACTAGAACAACTCACAACATGCAGGAAAACTCTATGTGAGGTTCCTCAAGTTCAGTATGTTAATGTCCTTACAAACTTGTTATACTACAAAAGTGCACTTCATACATCAGGCAGGCTAAGCTTCCTAGCCTCACAACATCGTATATATTGAGTGTTAGTTTCCCTCTCGACTGTGACTGATTGGAACTGGCTTGCTGCCACTGCTGAGCATCAGGGCAGAGTAACGGGATTTATCACCTCCCTGGGAAGAGAGCAAATCTCACAGGATGGTTTCTGCTGTGTGCGTGTTGCTTTCACCCCATCTTGAAGCCAAAAGTTTGCATATCAAGCCTTCATAAGTTGGGGGCCATCATTCTTAACTGCTTACAGTTTTATAGTAATACACATGGGGGGCCAGGGATTCAGCTCAGTGGTTTCAGCATCTGCCTGGCAAGCACAAGGTCCCAAATTCAATCCCTGGGCATGGTAAATCATACCTGTAATCCCAGCACTGCCGAGAGGCAGAGGCAGGAGGATTACTGTGAGTTCAGCCTTGCCTGGGCTACATAGCGAGTTCAGGGCCAGCCTGACTACAAAGCGAGACCTTGTCTCAAAAAAAAAAAAAAAAAAAAGAATAATAAAACACATGGGCTAAGATCTGGGGAAAGTGTAGAACTCCACATACTATTCACTAGAAGTCAGGACTTGCTGACCAGTCTCCCAGTCATCAGTGCCTTTCCCCACCAAGAAACTCTGCTGCGGTTTCAGGCGTCTCATTTGTAGGCGTGACGGATCAGTCCTTGGCCAGTGCTGCAACTCATCTCCAGCCCCTCCCTTTCCCCTGAGTGTAGGCTCTTGGAGGTCCCAACCTGCTAATTCTGTGCTTGATCTTTCTTACCCTGTTACTCTGAGGCCATCAAGTGACCTGCCACTGTACCTCATCAGCATAGTAAAGATTCTTGTTGCTTAGGAAATTTTAAAGGTTTTTGAAGCTCTGTGCTAGCAATAGAGACAAAGATCATATATATTCTTTATAATACCTAACCTCATGAAGGCCTGGGAACTGAGGACCGTCTACTTGTGAAGCTTGATATAAGGGCCCGAGTTAGCAACATGAGCCCAACCCTAACAAGATGGAAATAAATACCTGAGCCTTTCACCACAGCTGTATATTATCCCATCTCATTGACAGGACTTATTGCAAAAGCCCTTACTGAAATAGGAATAGGGTGAGACTTCTTTCATGGCTTCCAGGAGTTTTATTCATTTTTATTGTAAACTAAGGGCAGCAAGAAGTACCACACTTCAAATGGCAACAAGCCAGCTACAGTCACGTGAAAACTGTTTCCCCTGCACACTTCACCGTCTGCTCAGCTTTCCGGTCTCCAAAGGGCACTGAGAACCGCCATTAGCACTCCAGCCGTGGAAGAGAAAAGGAAGGAACTTCCGCTAGGGGGAGCTAAATCAGTCTAAGGAAGAGGGGTTTTCTTCTCCATGTGTTTGTCATTTACTGCTGGGATAAATACCAGGTGTCTCCCTGATATGGAATAATTTGGGGTGAAATGGAGTCTAAGAAAAATAAGGCTCTTAGTGCCCTGATGAAAGTTTTTGGTTCCTTCTGTTGAATAAAAGTTATGGAAGGCCATGGATTTGGATATTTGCACTGGGTCCCACATGTAACTGAGCGGAAAAATGTATCTCTAAAAATTAGGATTTTCTCTCTTAGAGATGCTGTGAGGTCACTCCTTTCTCTCCTCAGATCAGATGAACGCCAGAGGGAGAAACTGGCGCCTGTCACAGAACTGTCCTTGGGGTAGGAGTGCACAGGGGCTGGCCCCAGAAGGTTTGTTTCCGCGCAGAAGGGAGGGAGCCGAGAAGGGGCGAGATTCCCTTGCCTATCGTCTCACTGTATTCCCTCCCTTCCTCCTGCCTGTAAAAGCTCTTGCTCACCTGAACAAGGTGAGACAAAGATTTGAAGCCAAGACCTCCTTGTCTCCTTCTGGAGTCAGAGGTAGACGGACAATAACAGTAAAGTTTAACACACTCTCAAAGGGGCGGTAATTCCTAATTTATCTGTCTTGCTACTCTGAACATCCGTGGGACAAGAATGACTGGCCCTCGGGGTAGCACAGATCCCTGGTGTATCTACCACCAGTGGTTCAAGCCGGCAGAACTATTAATAGCGGTAACGAAGCTTTGGCTGTTTGCGCAAAGGCCTGTAGCCAGTTAACTGATTGCGTTGTAAGCAATTACCTAGTTAAGCTGTAATTATAACCAACTGGCCACCGAGCTGTAGCAAACTAGGTTGTTTTCTAGCGCTCGGTTGTATAAATATCCTTGGAGTGCAACGCTGAAGCTCTCAAGCCTGCTTCCGTGCTAAGAGCTGCCCGATTCATGAATACTTTTTGTTGCACTTCGCTTGAATAAGCTTTACTAAGCTTAACATCGAGGGAGTTTTCTTTTTAACAGTTCTAACAGTAGTTATCAGGATTCAGAGCTCCGGAGGACGCTCAGAGCCATCAAGGAACTCGCCCGGTTTATGGGGTTTACTGATTTTTTAGCTCTGCTGGGGACTGTGGGTAAGTTCTTTCTGATTCCAAAACTCCTTGAATTTATGTTTTAAGTTATGCAAGTTCTTCTGAGTGAATTTTTCTGGTTTTACTTGTCCTGATGGTGCTGGAATGTCTTGGTGAGGAGGTACTGGTTTCATTCACGCCAGTAAAGTGCGGTGTTATTGGGCTGTACCTTCTGAGCAAATTTTTTGATCCAACCTGGGTTTGGAGGTAGTGACAGAAATAAGTCTGGGTCTTACAAGGGAGTCTTGCTGTATACTGCTGTCAGACAAACTGAACCAGGTTCATGGACCAGGGATTTAGCTCAGTGGTTCGGGCATCTGCCTTGCAAGCGCAAGGTCCTGAGTTTGATCCCCTATACCACATATCACAATGCCAGACGTGGTGGCAATCCCAGCACTCACCCAGGCAGAGGCGGAAAAATTGCTGAGTTCAGTGCCAGCCCAAAATACAAAATGAGATCCTGTCTCAAAAAAAATTAAAAGAAACTGAACCAGGTTCAGTAGAAATAGGACTGGTGCTTAGGGAAGTCTTTAGAATAAACGGTTTTCGTGAAAGATGCATGGGCCCTTAAAAGATAGATGACAGTTTTTCTTTTGATTTGTTAAGATATTAGACATTGAACCCAAGGCCTTTGTGCTGAGGTACATTCCACCCCTTTGAGTTATTTATTTTGAGACAGGGTCTCACTAGGTCACTAAGTGGCTCTGGCGTTTCCTCCTGCCTCAGCTGCCAGAGTATGGGGGTTACAGGTGAGAGGCACCACGCTTAACTAAGGTTTAGAAGATGGTTTGTCCTAATATAGTAAGGCATCATATTGTACAGTAATATTTCCTGAATTCTTTTAGTTGTTTGCTTTGTTTAGTAAGCAAATCAAGCATAATTATGAAGAACAAATAGTCCATCATAACTTGCCTAAGAACAAAGTAATGTGATCAAGGCTAAATGATACCCTTTTTTTTTTTTTTTTAGGTTTTTTGAGACAGGGTCTCACTTTGTGGTTCAGGCTGGCCCTGAGCTCAGCCTCCAACTCACATCA
Source organism: Petromus typicus (assembly GCA_004026965.1). Taxonomy (NCBI): domain Eukaryota; kingdom Metazoa; phylum Chordata; class Mammalia; order Rodentia; family Petromuridae; genus Petromus; species Petromus typicus. The sequence continues at coordinate 13,741 of PVIR01009645.1, read as the reverse complement.
CAGCAATCCTCCTGCCTCTGCCTCCCAGTGCTGGGATTACAGGCGTGAGCCACCCCACCCGGCACTGTGGTATGTGGTACTGGTTGCTGCTGGGCGTGAGTCTCCACACCCAGTATTATTATGTGGTTACCGGGGATCGAACCCAGACCCTTGCGCTTGCAAGACAGGCGCAGGAACCACTGAGCTATATCCCCTGCCCAAGGCTAAATGATATCCTAGATTCTCCTCCTGCCAGTTGTCTGTTGGATTTTCCTCCCATCTCCACATTTAGAGACATCACATTAGTACCTTAAAGTTATCTATGGGCAAGAAAATAGATTCAGGGCTGCCAGGTGCGGAGGCTGAGGCAGAAGGATCAGGGAAAACTTTAGGGAGATTTGTGAGGAGAAGGAAAATAAATTTCTGTGCACAGAATTAGCACAAGGTTGCAACTCCCTACCTTCAGTGTCTGTAGCCTGGGAACCCTCCGAGGGAGGACGGGCATCTGGTTAGAGCGCCCTCCGTTTCCTTGAGTTCCCCGTGGGGCTCGTGCCTTTGACCTAGTCCAGTTCTTACTCTGACGCTGTGGTTTTTCTACTATAGAAGGTACAGTCCACAGTTTTAAAAGATTGCTTGCTCATGTCAAGGGGCAGCCTTGTCCATTGTTAGAACTGATTCCAGTGCCAAAATGGCAAAGGAAAGAAATTGGTTATAATTTCCAATCTTTTCTCTATCCCTTAAATTTTCTTTCATTCTATGTTAAAAATTTTTTTTTTGGTTTGAATTTTCTATTGGCTTAATCTTGTAGGTGTTTTAAGTCTCTAAGTTGTGGTATAATATATGTAAATTTGCCATTTTAACTGCTAACATGTGTACAGTTCCATGGCATTGAGTACATACACCCTGTGTAGTTTTGCAGGCTTGAATTTAATTCTTAAATCCTGTTTCTACATATCAAAAACTGGAAGGGTACAGAGTGTTTCTGTGGCTCTATTTTTACACTATTATTCCTGGCTACTGTGTATTAAAGCATTACTCTAACTATAGGAGAGAGAATTAACACTCATTCCCCTGCTTATTCTACAGTACTTGTGCTAAGGACTACAGGACACCAGATAGGCAGTGAACCTTAACCTACAAGGAACTGTTCTGGGCAGACATTTTTATTGCATAGAGAAGGTGTTTCCTCTAAACATTCTCTTCTTCAAGGTGTGTCACACACAGCAACACAGGAGGCAGGCCGAGCTGAACAGCTCTCCACAAGATCATTTTATAGTGCAGTCATTTATCACCGAAGCATTGCCTAAGTGTCAGATACGCATCACTGAAACAAATCAAACCTGTTAGATATTAAGTATTTATTAAAGCTATTTGCAGACTCATCTAAGAAGTCATTTATTTTCATTTAAAACAGGGTTGGGCTTTAGCTGTTAAACTTAAATTTAGAAAAAGAATTGGCTCATCGTCTTGTGTCTCTTATCCTTAGTTCAAGCACAAGACGACCTGTCCAATTGCCAGGATTAGTTTTCTTACCTGATTTATAAATAGAATTACTTGAATTAAATAGAAAATATGACAGTCTATTTCTCTAACATCTTCAAGCTCCTTGTTAAAATAAATAGGCTTTATAAAATAAACAACTTCCAAAAAATTTCCCATTCTGTAGGCTGTCTCTTTGCTCTATTGGTTTCCTTTGCTGTGCAAAAGCTTTTTAATTTTATGTGATCCCATTTTTTGATTACTGGTAATAGTTCTGTGTAGTTGGGGTTTTGTTCATCAAGTCTTTGCCTGCACCAATTTTTCAAAAGTTTTACCTGTTCTGTCTGTTACTTTTCTCATTGCTGAGGCCAAACACCCAACACCCAAAGTTAAAGGAGGAAAGGTTCATGTGGCTCACAGTCTGTAGAGGTTTCAGTCCATAGTTGGCTGGCTCCAAGGCTTATGGCATGGCAGAGGGGCATCACAGAGGAGAAATAGTTTATGACAGACAGAAGACACCAAGAAACAAGCCCAAGAGAATTTAGCACCTTCTCTCCATCCCTTTTATATTCTAACAAGGATACTAGACTTAGGGCGGGGACAGACAAATTAGTAATCACACACCCCTCTTCACATACTCTGGATCCAGACACCTCAAAAAACTTCACCTATGACTGCGTAAGTCTTTGGAGGGACATCTAGACCCAAACCAAGACACTGTCTTCCAGCACATTAAGTGTTTTGGTCTTAGTATTTGGCTCTTTGATCCATATTTCACTTCAGTACTGGGTGAGAGATATGTCTAGTTTCAACTTTTGGGGTGCAGGTTTCCAGTTTTCTCAGAACTTGTTGTGAAAAAGCTTGTCTTTTCTCCAGCAAATATTTGGCCCCTTTGTCAAATAAAAGCTAAGTGTGCTTGGAGTTGTTTCTGCATCTTCTATTCTGTTTGATTTATCCTCAAATCTGATTAAATTTGTTTCATTTTTCCAATACCATGCCGTTTTTATCACTGTAGCTTTGTAGTGTAACTTGAAGTCCAGGATTATGTGACACTCCTTGCCTTGCCCTTGTGGTCCAGAATTGCTTTTGTTCTTCTAGGTTTCTCCTGCTTCTGTATAGATTTTAGGATTGTTTTACCTAGGTCTGTCAGAAATTCTATTGGTATTTTGATTGGGATTGCATTAAACTTGTGTAATGGTTTTGGAAGTATGGCCTTTTTAAACTATATTAGTATTGCCCATCCAAGAATGGGGCTGTGTCTCCCTTCTCTCTCTCTCATGCTCTCTCTCTCCTCACGGCTCCCTCTTCTCTCTCACTCTCCATTTTCTCTCTCTCTCTCTCCCTCCCTCCCTCCCTCCCCTCGTTTTCTTTCATGCCAGAGATCAAACTAAGGACCTTGAGCTTGCCAGGCAGGTGCAGCACCACTGAGCTACATCCCCGGCCCATGCCTTTCCATTATCTTGTATCCTCTTTGATTTTTTTTTTTTCAAAGTACTATAATTTTCAAAATGTAGAAGTCTTGGGCTGGGAATTTAGCTCAGTGGTTCCGGTACCTACCTTGCAAATGCAAGGGCCCAGGTTCAGTCCCTGGTAACTATATACAACAATGCCAGGTCTGGAGACTCATACCCAGCAGCAATCAAAGCCACATAGTACCGTGCAGGATATGGTGACTCACACTTGTAATTCCAGCACTTGGGAGGCAGAGGCAGGAGGATTGCTGTGAATTCAAGGCTGAGCTCAGGGCCAGCCTGAACTACAAAAGAAAGACCCTGTCTCAAAAAAAAAAAAAAAAAAGAAATGTAGAAGTCTTTCACTTTATTGACTAATAAAAGTATTTTATTTTTCTTGATTCTATTATGAAAGGTATTGTTTTTCTCTTAGCAAGTTTGTCATTTGTGTACAGGAACTCTATTGATTCTTTGAGTGTTGATCTTGTATCCTGTTATCCCAAATTTGATTATTCTAACAGTCCTTTGGTGGAGATTCTGGTGTCTTCTCTGTAGAAAAGTGTATCATACACAAATGCAATAATGATAATTTCACTTCTTCCTTTCCTACCCATATACCTTCAATTTCTTCCTGTTGTCTAATTGCTCTGTCTAGTGTTCTAGAACTGTATTAAGCAGGAGTGGTTATAGTTGGCATCCTTGTTTTGCTTATTTTAAAGTAAAAGCTTTTAGCTGTTATCCATTTAGTATGTTGACTGTTTGTTTGTCATAGGTGGCTTTTTATCTGACTGAGATAAATTCCAGTTTCTTTAGAGTTTTTATCATTAATAGATGTTGGACCTTGTCAGTTTTTTTTTTTTTTTTCTGCTTCTACTGAAATGATCATGTAGGTTTTTGTCCTTGCTTTTAATGTAATATATTATATATTATATATGTATATATCAAATACAAATATGGTAGGACGCTAAATTGGTATACAGACTATACAGAAATCATTATGGAGATTATTCAAGAAACTAAAGTTTCTAAACTAAAGTTCATTTGACCCAGTAGGTCCTCTTCCAGATATCTTCTTGAAACAATCATACCACAGTGATACGTGCACACCCATGTTTACAGCAGCATGATTTATAATAGTTTAATTTTGGAAATAGGCCATTCACTCTTCAGCATATGAATGGATAAAGAAAATGTGGTATTTATATACAATGGAATACTAATCTACCATAAACTTGAGACATTTTTAAGTAAATGAATACACCTCCAGACCATAACCTTAAGTAAATCTAACACACAAGTTAAAATACCAAATTGTTTCACTTGTGTGAGAAACCCAAAGAATAAACAACGAGCGAAAGAATGATAGAGATTTGTAAGTAGGAAAACCAGCTTCAAATGGGGAAGGGGAACAAGAATTAGGTAGAGAGGGGAGGGAAAGGGAAGGAAAAGAGATTTAAAGGTAAAAACTGAAAAAAGAAGTACGTAGAGGCTTTGTAACCGAGAAGCAAGGTTGGAGGGAAGAAAAAAGGGAACGGATTTTTAAAACCTCGCGATATGTTATGTAAATATTCAAATCCCCCAGGGTGCATATGTTCATTATATACCCCAAACATGTATTAATAAAAAGAGGCTGATATTTGGTAGTTAAAATAATATTGGGAAAAACAAAACAAAAACCTCTAGCTTCAGAGACAATCACTTTGACTTTCATTCCCCAAATCCTTTATCTTTCCAAAGTCACCATCAAAACGAGAGCTTCTGACCAGGCCAACTGCTTTCACGTTCAACTGGGCGGGGCCTAGAAGGCGGGACTAACTGGAGCAGGCGGTCTAGAGGAAGTAGGCTTACGTCATTTCCCTGTGCGTGGTTACCAAGGGAACAAGCACTGCTCCAAGCGGTATTGGCGGTAGAAGGAAATGACTTCCCCACCCTCTGACTCGGTACCGCTCCTAGTCCCTTTGCCTTTGCAGCAAGTGGACTTGACTTTTAATCTGTTGTAGGCCCTTGAAGTTCTAAGCCGTCTGAGCCCCGTGATCTTCCTAAGGACATTTCGTTCGTTCCTTCCCTGGCGTCCTTGTTTCCATTCTTGGTGACCTGTGTCTGGCTGAAAAGCCTCCATACACCCTCTGTGCTCAGGCTGCTGAAGAAATTAACTCACCCTGTGTGTGTGTGTGTGTGTGTGTGTGTGTGTGTGTGTGTGTGTGTGTGTGTGTGTAAATATATATTAATATATATTTTTTAAATTTTTAAAATGTTTTTCTTTTTTTTTTCTATTTTATAAAATTGCTTCAAGCCTTTTCCCTAAATAGAAATTAAAAAGGGGGAAAGTTTTTCTAAGGAGTAGGTTTTTTTCTTTTCTACCCTTACTAGGAAGGACCCCTAATAAAAAGGCAAAGCAAAATTAGGAAACTGATGATGACTATTAAATGATGTTTTGTCCACAGATTTAGTAGCAAATCCAAAATAGGAAATAGTGGTTCTTATCACAACAAATTAACCTCAAGAGCTTTTAAAATAAGTGAAAAGTTTTCAAAATGAAAACGACAATCTCAGTATAGCTTGTGGGTTTTTCTTATGAAGAGTCTAAACATTGATAAGTGAGACCTCCAAACATTGGTAAGTGAAGCCATATCTATTATAATAAATTATTGATGAAATGGAAGTAGACAATTGCAGGGTAATTAATGGGTAGGGAATACACTTATATAATTTCTGAATCTACATGTGTCACATGGATGAAGTAAAATATTCCATGATTTGAACAATTGACTAATACATTTTAGTACCTTAAAATGTGTGTAAGGTTTTCACTTGATATAATTTACCTGGAGTCTCATAATCATATGAAATATGTCTTATTGTCTAAAATCAGCAACTAGTCCCCCTGCTGTTTTTATGCCTTCTTAAAGTTTTACTCTTAAATTTATACCCTTTACAACTTTAATTTCTCCATCTCTACAGATCATATCTGACAACATGTTAACATGCTTTAGTATCTCCTATAGTCTTTTGAATCCATTCCCACCTTTTACCGCGTGGCCCTTTACTTTGTTCCGTTTCTCAGTTCTGGAAGAAGTGTCACTGTACTTCCTGTCTTAACTTCCCTACTCTGCAACCCGCTCCAGTCTTTCTCCTGCTTCTCCCGTGAAAGAGTATTTAAAAGATCTCTAGTGACTTTTCAAACTAATCAAATCTAATTCTTTATTCTCAGTATGGTTGATCCTTAGCAAAATCTTATGCAGTTAAGTGTTGTCTGTGGGGTCTTCTTTTGTTTTGTTTTTTGTTTTTACTAGGGATCGAATTCAGGACCTTGTATTTACTTGCACAGTGGCCGCCAGAACCGCTGACTTAAATCTCTAGCCCTAGGTATTATCTCTAGAAATACATTGACCTTCATCACTCTTGAATAGTGTGACTTATTTCTGAACCGAACAATCATGTTGAATGCTGGGATTGGGGATGTAGCTCCATGGTGGAGAGCATGCTTGGCATAAGTGTGGTTCTCGGTCCCATCCCCAGCATCAAAACAAGAGAGTAAAAATTTGAATGCTGGAAGGTATGTCCCAAATATTTTGTTCTAATAATAATATGACAGACACAGAATAAATTGTGTAAGACTTATATAGATATATACAATTCATAAGGTATTATTATAGTATACTTTTAACCTGGATTACTGACATTTTTATCATCTTTTTTGGATATATAAGAAAACAAAGTACTGATTTATAACATTTGAATGCTCATCACTGGAGGGATCCAAAGAGATCCCCCAGAGAGGAGATGGAGTCCTCCAGTCTCTCTGCTGAGGAAGTTCTTGGCTCATATCATGGTAAAAGAATTTCAGAAGGTGTCAGTGTGCAGCATAGGCACATTACTGGGGTTATAACGGAAGGGAGAAAGGAAGGGCTCCGTCTGGAGTAGCTGGAGGAAACATTCTGGTGTAGAGGCTCAGGCACCTGCCCCCAAGGTCACAGCCCAGCTGTGTGGGTTAGCTGAGAGGCTGGGACCCGAATGGCTGCTACCTCAGTTCTCGTTCTGGAGTTCTGAGAAATCCTTGTGGCTTAAGGAACAGTTTGCCTCCCATGAGATGGAGAGGAGCTGCCTGGATTTTCATCTTGGGGGGACTGCTTCTGCCGGGGGAGGTCTGCCAGGTGGCACTTTGCCTGGAATCCATGTGATTATGGTTTTGAAGATTTTTTAGCATCATTCCAGGGTTTCTGGATCTGGATACTACAAAAAGTTGGTATTTGGATGTCTCTGCATATTCCCTGTTCCAGCTCGCTGTCATGAGTCTTGAAGGGATATGGAATACACTAGGTTAATTTAGGTCAAATAAACGTGCTAACAGACAATCCTCGTGTGATTAACAAGCATGTATTCAAAGCTGAGCAGGGCCTTATTCAAAAAATTTAAGAATAAGGAAGACAAAAATTTAGTTTTTTTCTTCTTTCTAGCTGTTTTTATTTCTTTACTCCCACTGTGGCCAAATCAGGTGATCTTAGGGCCTTGAAATGGCAAGAGATGGGCAGTATTGCACCATTAGATGATATTTTACCACACAGGGCACACCAGTAGCTCTGAACCACAGCCCTGACACACTGTGTCTTCACAGCTGTGCTCTGGGATCTGATCGGCAAAGGAATAGGATTCTACTACCCATCCTGTCACCGTGCACAGAGCAAGTCCTATCACACACACAGGACAACTCCCCATCAGTAAGGCCATGGTTAAACCTTAAAACAGGCATAAGTAAGCTTAAGAACAGCCAGGAGTAGTGGTGTGTGCCTGTGAT
>PVIR01009644.1:0-52492 GCA_004026965.1 Petromus typicus | reverse complement strand
TGTTATATGGTTACCGGGGAATCGAACCCGGGTCCTTGCGCTTGCGAGACAGGCGCCGGAACCACTGAGCTAACTCCCCGGCCCCCCGAAATGTTTTTTAAGGAGTTCATCACCAAGAGTTTGAGAGAATGGATTTTCCATATCTTTTTCCTGTTTAAGAACAAGTTATAATTCCAGGTATTTCTGCAGAAAAATCTTAAACTTGCTATGTTCCTAAAGTGATGTAATTCGGGTTAGGATCTGGTCATTTGCATTATTAGGATTTGGAGCCCAGGAAGTAAAGAGGTGCGTGGAGTGGAGGGTGTAGAGTGGTGGGCCGGTTGAGGATGGGTGGTGTGAAGAGGACAGAAAGAATACTGAGCTGGTCCCTTGCCAAACAGTAACCGAACTTTCTGAATTAACCTTTCCTTGTGGAGACCTCCTAGGAATTGCGTGTGGGAAGCCAAACTGAAAATAACAGGAGTTTTTAAAAGAGGCAATAGTACGTTTTAAGAAAACTTAAATCAGAAATTGTTTTAGTGGAGGGCAAAAGGGCTATGTTCCAGAGAATTTCAGTCTTGGATGACAATTATTTTTTTCCTCAAATGCATTTAGTTGAATTTTTGAAAGAAGAAAAAAATGATTAAGTGTATTGATTTAAAACTTAATATCTAATTTTGACCACATTACATTTTTGTATTCAGGTCAAGACTTCTCTCCAGAAGCAGTGGTTTCTTGTATATTCTTATGCCTCTTATTGCTAGTTAACATTAACTGTGCCTCTTATTACTGTGTTAATCTTAACAAAGCACAAAACCTCAGGCAAAATAGCTGTGCAGCAAATTCAGTGCCCTTTAAAACTTTTACTTGGAACTGAGGTGCTAGTGTCACTATTTTCAACTTTAGTTAATACAAGTCATGTATTCTATAAAACAGATAACAAGTTCACTTGTTAAAAAAAAAAAATGCTTGGCCAGGGATTTAGCTCAGTGGTTTCAGCATCTGCCTTGAAGCACAGGTTTGAGTTCCATCCCTGGTTACCGCATACCACAGTGCTGACCGTGGTGTGACTCATGGTCATTAGCAATCCACACCACAATGGTTGGCATGGTGGCTCACGCCTGTAATCCTAACATTCAGGAGGCAGAGGCAGGAGGATTACTGAGTTCGAGGCTGGCCTGGGCTACATAGTGAGCTCAGAGCCAGTCTGAACTACAAAGCAAGACCCTATCTCAAAAAAAAAAAAATTTTTTTTTTACTGCTCTAGGAGGAATGTCTGTACTTACCTCAGCTGAAGGTTGCTTTGGGATAGAAAGACATTGGAAGTAGGGACATGTTTTGGCTTAATAACTGATAAAGTAGCCTTATACAAGTCATTTAATGTCTTGACTATGAGGGAAATGAGGGTGGGTAAAATGCTGCAGTAGAATTTGATGTTTCTTCATTAGAGATTTTTAGAGTATTCATTGAAATATAATTCAATATAGAGAATGTACCATGTCCATTCATTTTTGTATCATTTGAAAGAGCTCCCTGGGTAAAATTGTGATGGGCATTTCCTAGCTTCTCAAGTCATGTAACATTTAAGATTCTTTTTTTTTTTTTTAAGGTTTTTTTGAGACAGGGTCTTGCTTTGTAGTTCAGGCTGGCCCTGAGTTTAGCCTCAGACTCACATCACAGCAGTCCTCCTGCCTCTGCCTCCCGAGTGCTGGGATTACAGGCGTGAGCCACCACACCCGGCTCTCTGGTATGTGGCACTGGTTGCTGCTGGGCGTGAGTCTCCACGCCCAGTATGGTATCTGGTTACCGGGGAATCGAACCCGGCCCTTGCGCTTGCAAGACAGGCGCCAGAACCACTGAGCTAACTCCCTGGCCCACATTTAAGATTCTTATGTTTTCTTTTTTTTTTTAAGTTAAATTTTTATTAGTGCTTGTTTGCAGCATATAATGATTGCATTCATTGTGGGGAAGAGATACATGTGCATTAAACATAATCAATTTGGCTTTTTATGTATAACATCTTTTTATGTTTAAACTGTTCTTTTGGAAAAGAGCTACCTCTTTAAGCCTCTTCTGGCTTCCCAAGAGATACCCAGACTTCCTCAAAAACATTCAGCAAATTTTTTTCAGTTCAATTCTTATCTTCAACAGATCTTTTGTAGAATTTTTTAGGTCAGTTAAGATTTGGGGATTGGGTGACCACCAGGTGGCTCCAGTGAATAGTTGTAAAGGTTTCCTTGCCACTGCTTCCTGGTGAATCACCCAGATACTGTGCACTAACATCCATTAGTTTATTTACTGGAATTGAAGATCTAAAGGCAGAAACTCTTGTCAGTTTGGATATGTCCCTTTTGTTTTCCTTTTACAGCATCTCTTAACAACTTTGAATTTATATAACCTGCTGTTGTGTTAGCAGTTAGTTTTCTGGAAAGCTCAGTTTATTATTATTATTATTATTTTTGTCATGCTGAGATTGCCAACTTTAATACTAACCTGGTAATGGAAGAGATACAGAATCTACAATATTTAATATGTGCTTGAAGCTAATACATTGCCTACCTAGAACCCTGCTTTTTTATTTATTTTTTTGAGTAGGAATAGTTTATTGAGAGAAAGAAAGTTCCATTCTAAGAAAGACAGAAGGACCGGAAAGTGGGTTGCCCCTGCTTTTTTGATTTTGTGAGTCAGAGTCTTACTAGGTAGTTCAGTATGGACCCTAGGCTGGGCTCAGACTCACAGCAATCCTCTTGGCTTAGCCTCTGAGTGCTGGGATTACAGACATGCTCCAGCATGCTTGCTAAAGCACTGTTTTTTATCAGTTAATTTGTACCTTATGTCATTGCTTGGGTGGCGGATAGAATTAGGTGTTCCAAATTCTATAAATAAAGCTTAGAAGCTCATTTATATGTTAGGCTAATTATAATTTCTTTTTATTTACCTGAATACAAGCTAAGTTTACTGTATCTGATGGATTTGGAAAGAGCCAAGTGGACCTTTTAGGTCTTTTTTTTTTGTCTTTGAGACAGAATCTCCCTATATAGTTCACACCAGCCTTGAACTCACTATGTAGCTTAGGCTGGTGTCAAATTTGGAGTGATCCTCCTGCCTCAGCCTCCTGAATGCTAGGATTACAAGTGTGTACCACCATGCTGGTTTCTGGACCTTTTGAGTCTGGTAAAGAACTGTTAGGAACAAGATGTTTCTGTTTAGATTGAGAATATCTTCCCATTAATACGAGAATATTCAGAGTAACACATTAATGTTACTAGCTTTTTTTTCTTTTAGTTTTTTGAGACAGGGTCTTGCTTTGTAGTTCAGGTGGGCCTGAATTCACTATGTAGCCCAGGCAAGCCTCGAACTATCTGCCTCCAGAATGCTGAGATTATAGGCATGAGCCACCACACTCGGCAGTGTGGTATGTGATATGAGGATCGAACTAGGGTCCTTGTGCTTTGCAGGCAGATGTGAACCACTGAGCTAAATCCCTAGCCCTACTAGTTTCAGCTATTTACGAAGAAGTTTCTGTTGTAAAAATTTCCAAGCCCCCATAGAAATACACAACTCAGTGCTATTTGTGTTTTGAGGAAGTCTGGGTATCTCTTGGGAAGCCAGAAGAATCTTAAAGAGGTAGCTCTTTTCCAAAAGAACAGTTTAAATATAAAGAGATGTTATGTGTAGAAAGCCAAATTGATTGTCCATTATGGTATAACTGCTATGCATGGAGAGTCTCTGGATTAGACACTACAGAGAGCGGCATGAGCCTGACCTAAGGAGGGAATTACAGTCGTTCTGTTCTCCAGAGCATCACTGTGGTTAGAATGTGAGGACACAATCTTGCATGTATGTCTTTTCCTGTTGTAGGTCGAGCTGTGTCTAGAATGCATTGAATGGGCCAAATCAGAGAAAAGGACTTTCTTACGCCAAGCTTTGGAGGTACGTGGGGCATATTAGTGCTGTTTTCGTATCTCTGGGCATTAGATTGTAAGTAGAAGTAATACTGTTCTGATCAAAAGCATTTTCAGCATCTATGTATTTTTAAGTCACCAGAAGATTGATAGTAGTCCACTTGTTAGAATTGCCTGGTTAAGGCTTTCAGAGAGATTTCCTTTTTATCTCAGAAAATAAACAGCAGTATAGTAAAGTTAACACTCATTGGCCAGAAGACAGTACTAGGGGCCAGGTCATTTGTTATGGTGGACTGATGTTATCATCAGAACATGTATATTCAACAGTAACAGTTCTGTGACTGTCAATCTTTGATTTCTTTCTTTCTTTGCTTTTTTTTTTTTTTTTTTGCCTTCCCCTTCAATCAATGCCTTTTCTCTTTTCCTAGGCAAGACTGGTGTCTTTGTACTTTGATACCAAGAGGTACCAGGAAGCATTGCATTTGGGTAAGTAAACTGGTAGAAATCGGTAAGAAATCTTGGCTAGCTAAATGGATGTTATTCTAAACCTGGCCATTATTAATAGTCTATATCCTACCTACTTTTAAGAACAGTTTAAGGTGGGTGCCATTTATGGATTTTTCTTGGCAAAATGTCATCTGAAAGTTTAGAAAAATGAGCTGCAGTTAATCTGTTAGATTTAGAGAACAGGGCTGGGGATTTAGCCCAGTGGTTCTGGCCTGCCTTTCAAGTGCAAGGTCCCAAGTTTGATCCTTGGTAACCACATACCACAGTGCTGGGCATGGTGGCTCATGTCTGTAATCCCAGCACTTGAAAGGTCGAGGCTCACCTGGGTTACATAGTGAGCTCAGGGCCAGCGGAGCTACAAAGGGAGACTCTCTTGAAAAAAAAAAAATTCAGAAAACAAAATAATCCTTTTTCTAGTTCCTTCAAACTTAGAACAGTAAAATCCATTCTTCTGAATGCTAAAATTTTTGTCATTTTGGGGAGAAGGGGATTACAAAGCTACTTTTAATACTTCGGAGTTTGCCCCACTGGCAAGGAGTGACCTCTTGTCCCTCAGGAGTGGCGCAGGCGGACAGCGGTTCCCCAATGGGAGGGAAGCACAGAAAGGACCTGCTGCAGACTTAGGGCAGAAGAAGTGCCATTGGTGCTGGCACATGTGAGCACTGCAGGAGGGGACTGAGCGTGGTGCAGGTCAAGAGGGTTGGACACAAAGCTACACGGGTTCCTCCTTGTTTGCCTTTTTCTGCTTTAATTGTATGATCTCTTGAGTCCTTGCTTACGGGCAGCAGTAGAAAGCCCATTGTCTTAATCTTAGTGCTTCTTCTTAACTGAGTCACTCTGCTTTTTGATATTCTTCTGGTGGGCAAGTAAGCTGTGGTTGCTGTGGGTTATGGCGACAGCAGCAGCTCTGGCCAGCTTCCGTTACAACCACTTGTTCTGTCCCTTGTCTGTCTTTCTGGTGGCCTGCCTGAGGGCCTGCCTACCTTCCTGCCTTCCTTCCTTCCTTTTCCCTCCCTCCTTTTTCCTGTCTCCCTCCCTCCTACCCTCCTTCCCTCCCTCCTTGCTTTCCTCCCTTCCCTTCATCCCTCCCTCCCTTCCCTCCCCTTCCCTCTCCTTTCCTTCCTTTTTTCTTGTCTGCCTTTTTCTGAGAAAAGACAAGAGTAAGTTAGTTCTGTTTGTTTATGTGTTTATGTTTTGCTTTGTTCTTTTGGTAGCAGGGAATGAACTCAGGACCTTGCACTTAGCTGATAGGCTCTGTGCTGCTGAGCTAAATCCTTGGCCCCTGTTTATTTTTTGAGACAAGGTCTCACTTTATCATTCAGGCTGCCCTTGAACTGTGTAGCGTAGGCTGGGCTCCGACTTGTGGCGATCCTCTTGCTTCAGCTTCCGCATCCTGGGATTACAGGCATGTGCCATTATGCCTGGCCAGAACTATGTTTATTGTCTCAGAAAGTGTTATTCTACCTGTTAACAGTCATTCTCCATTAATTGTTTATTCTCTACTTGTGTTCCTCCCTGCCAAGCCCTAGGCAGCCATTAATGTGCTCTCTGTCTCTGTAGAGTTGCTTATTCTACACATGCCATGTAAATGGAGTCACACGATATGTGGTCTTGTGATTGGCATCTTTTATGTAGTGTAGTATTTTCAAGGATTATAGCTATAGCGTGTGTCAGTACTTCATTTGTTTTTATTGTTAAATAATAGTCCATTAGATATATCAAATTTATTTATCTGTTTATCAGTTGATGGATAGTTGGATTGTTTCCATAATTACTGGGGATTTAGTTTAGTGGTGCCACTCCTACTTTGCAAGTGTAAGGTCATGAGTTTGATGCCTGGTACTGCACCCACCCCTCTTATGGACTAGGGATTTAGCTTAGTGATTCTACCTCGAAAGCTGAAGGTCCCAAGTTGGATCCCTGGTGCAAAAAAACAAAAACAAAAACAAAACCCTGGATACTGCTGTCAACAGGCTTCATGTGGACACGTTTTCCTTTTGAGTATATACCTACAAGAAGAATTGCTGGGTCATGTGGTTAGCTGTTTAGCTTTTTTCTCAAGTGTTTCCCAAGCTGCTTTCTCAGGTGCCCACTCCATTTTATGCCCCCTCCTCCAGTATATTAGAAAGGTTCCAGTTTCTCCACAACACTTGTCTTTTTTTTTTTTTTTTTTTTTTTGAGACAGGGTCTTGCTTTGTAGTGCAGGCTGGCCCTGACCTCACTATGTAGCTCAAGCCAGCCTGGAATTTACAGCAGACCTCCTGCCTCTGCCGCCCGAGTGCTAGGATTACAGGTGTGAGTCATCATGCCTGGCATTGTGGTTTGTGGTACTGAGGAGGATTGAATTCGAGACCTTGTGCTTGCCAGGCAGATGTTGGAACTACTGAGCTAAATCCCTGGTTCTATTAGAGGAAATCTTCATTCTTGCATGGGGCTCTAAAGGTAACCTTTTTCAGTTCTGAATATTATCAGGATGGGAAAGTGAGATTATACAATAAATTATAGCTAACAGAGGGACGTGTATCTTTCTTTTCCAGGTTCTCAACTGTTGCGAGAGTTGAAAAAGATGGATGACAAAGCTCTTTTGGTGGAAGTACAGCTCTTGGAAAGCAAAACGTATCATGCCCTGAGCAATCTGCCAAAAGCACGAGCTGCCTTAACTTCTGCTCGAACCACAGCAAATGCTATCTACTGCCCCCCGAAACTGCAGGCCACTCTGGACATGCAGTCAGGTAATGAGCTTTTCCTGGGCCACGCCTTAGAGTTTACCTTATAGGGGATGGAACTGAAGTTAGGGCTGAAGATAGAATCCATGGATTTGGCTAAATCTTCGTAAGAGAAAAGAACTAGAAGGCTACCTTTCTCACCGGCTGGGCCTTCCCATTAATTGCTGAAAATATATTAATAACAGCTCGTTAGTGTTTAGCCAGTCACCCTGACTGTTAGAGCCAAACCCCAGAGAGGTCTCACTAAGGCTCAAAATTCTCTCTTAATTTTCCTGTCAGTCATCACTAAGAGTGACAACATTTCTCTTCAGGATTGGCCTTATCTCATTTTCCAGTGTTATAAAGCTTGAATGGAATTCAGATAAGATTTGTGGAAAGTTAACCCGCATTTAGCTGAGTAGAGTATATAGTTTTCTGATAGAGGGTTTGAATGTGGAAGTTTTGAGGCATAGATTGGCAGGTGGAATATGTTTTCTTCTATTCTATGTCTTTTTTTCTGCAGGCATCTTTACCCAAGGAATGCTAGAATTGGCAGTAAAAGAGTAGTTAGGCAGTGTTGTTACCTATCTCATCTGTGAAGGATAGTACTTGTCACTAGCTCAGGGTGTCCTGAGCTAGGATCAGGCTTTCTTGGGTTGGCATTTAGTTTTGCTGATTTCTGTATGTGTGGTCTTGAGCAAAATACTTAATGAATCGTTACCTAGAATGTTGGCTCACCTCTAAAATGGTGATGACAATTGTACCTACTCTTAATTTGGGAGGATTAAAAGTGAATTGATGAGGGCAGGGCATGATGGCACACACTTGTGATTTTAGCATTTGGAAGGCTGAGGCAGGCAGGAGAAGTGCCAAATGTTTGAGGCCAGCCTGGGCTACGTAATGACTTTAAGGCCAGCCTGTATTATAAACTGAGACCGTATCTCAGAGAAAAGACAAAACAAAGGAAAGGAAAAAAAAGATAACCATGAAGCTTAAATCTAACTTTAACCAAATACTTGCATTATCTTTTAACCACTACTCTACTAAGTTTGTTTCCTACCTTCATGATCAAGAGGTAACTGCATATCCTACTTTTCAAAAGAGATAGAGAACATTCTAAATGTGAACCCTCTTTTCTTTCTTTTTAAACTTTTCTTTATAGAATTTGTTACTCTGTCTACTTTTACCATCATCTTGTCTTTTCCAGAGCGGGGAAGGTAGCTCACAAAGTCCTGAGTTTGATCCCTTGTGTAGGAAAAACCAGAAAGAAAAATTCTGGCTAGGGATTTAGCTCAGTGGTTCCAGCATGTGCTTTGCAAGCACAAGGTCCTGAGTTCAGTCCTGGGTAACCACATACCACAGTTCCGGGCATGGTGACTCATACCCAATGGCAGTCAGTACTGTATACCACAAAGCCGGACGTAGTGGCTCACACCTGTAATCCTAGCACTCGGGAGGCAGAGGCAGGAGGATTGCTGTGAGTTTGAGGCTGGCCTGGACTACATAGTGAGCTCAGGGCCAGCCTGAACTACACAGTGAGATCTTGTCTCAAAAAAAAAAAAAAAAAAAAGAAAAAAAATTCACATTCATCAAAAAAATGACCTTTCTACCTGTCTCTGTACTTAATCCAGCCTTCAGTCTTCTTCTACATTATGTCCTTTTGAATTGCCCTGGCTAAAAAGCCTTTTTTCCTTTTTAAATTTCTGTCTTCTTTCTCAAAAAAGTTGAAACTGGTGTTTGTGTCTCAGTTGACTCCTTAAAAAAAGCCAGTAAGGAAGTATGGTGTGGTTCATACATGTAATCTCAGAACACTGAGAAGATGAAGCAAGAAGATCACAAGTTTAGTCTCAGCCTGGACAATTAAGAGATTTAGTGAGATCCTGTCTCAAAAATTTAAAAAGGGGGTAGAATTATGTAGCTTAGCCTAGATAGTAGGCCCTGGATTCAATACCCAGTCCTGAACAAACCAACCAAAAAATAAATCAGTAACACTCTTACATTCTCCTTTGGTCAGGTGTGGTGATATGTATTATAATGCCAGCACTTATTTGGGAGTTGGGGGTAGAAGGATTATAAGTTTGAAGTCTGCCTAGGCTACACAGGAAAGCTCACATAACAAACTAGCCAGTCAGCTAAAATATCCATGACTTGGAGAAAATACCACTCTATTAAGTACTGTACTCTTCCTTGACATTACTGTCTGTCCCCCTAGATTTTTGATCACTGGTTGCTGTTTCCTTTTCCTTCTGATTGGTACTTAATCACTAGTTCGATTATTTAAATATAGAATGACCAAAAATTGCATATTTTTTATAATACAATAATATGAAGAACAAAAGCGAGAATTTATTAACTTTATTCAGTAGTTTTTCTGTGGATGCTATATCTTAAAATATTTAATACACAATATAACATCACAATTCTGAATTTTTTTTTTTTTTAAACAGAGTCTCACTTTGTAGTTGAAGCTGGTCCTGAGTTCAGCCTGGAACTCAGCAATCCTCCTGTCTCTGCCTCCCGAGTGCTGGGATTGCAGGCATAAGCTGCTGAGATATGTGGCACTAATTGTGGCATTGTTGTATGTGGTTACTGGGTATTGAGGCAGGCACCAGAACCACTAAGCTAAATCCCTGGCCAATTATCATATTTTTTAAAAAGTTAATTTTATCTCACTGGCGAGGCTTCCTGGTGCTGTGGAGCAGTGCCAGACGCATCCCATTGCGTGCTGGGACCGGGGTCCTGTGTGGAGAGCCCTTCGTCTGGGCAAATGGGACATAGCTGGAAATGGGGCTGCCCTCTTGCCCGTCAGGAAATGCATGTTTGTGAGGAACCTGGTGCTAAACTGTTTGTATATGACCTGCTTCTGGGTCAGGGTTTTGTACATAGCAGAGCGGCTTCCTCACTGTGATCTATTGAAAGTCAACCCTCGACACAAGGGTTTGTTTTTATTTAAGAAAAAGAAAAAAAAAAGAAAAAGATTCATTTTATTGGTCAGTTTTTGGCATATGTAATGACCACATTCATCATAGGCAATTTATGCCTGTACATAATATAATAATTTTTTTCTCATTATTTCCCTGATTCATCTTCCCTTCTCCATTGCATTATTATTGTCTTTCTTTGAACAACACACTTTCCACTATTGTGTTGGCCTTTCATTCTTTTCCTGTGGTGGTATAATTCCAATAAAATGTCTGCCTCATAAATGTAATGGTAAAGATGTCCATGATGGATGTCCTGGTTGGCATTTTGCTAGCCTGTGTTTTTCAATTATTTGGTCTATTAGACCTAATCTAAATTGTAAAGGACTTTTTTTTTTTTTTTTGAGGCAGGATCTCACTCTAGTATAGTCTGGCCCTGAACTCATTGTGTAGCTCAGACTGGCCTCGAACTTGCAGCAGTTCTCTGTTGGCCATCTGAGCGCTGGGCTGATAGGCATGTACCACCATGCCTGGCTACTGTAAATGACCTCGCAACCCCCTGTTTTGAATAATTAACAAACACATTCTGTATAATTTGGTCCAGAGGATAAAAAAGTAGGTATATATGTATGTATGTATGTATGTATGTATCTGAGGGTTGAACTTAGGACCTTGCACTTGCCAGGAAGGAATGATGCCACATCCCTGGCCCCATAAGTATTTGATAATAATATTTTTTCCTTGCCTCTTGATTATAGGATAGCTTATTAGGTGGCGGTTAACCACTCATATGCTTGAAATTTTTTTAGTTTCTTCTTTCAAGTTCTGTCATGTCTGTATTTTGAATAATGACAATTAGAGGATGTCTTTTTTGTCTTTCCATTCCATAACCCAGACATTTCCCCTCTGATGTGTTAACATTTCTCCTTTTTTCAGTTTTTCCTTTTGCAGATCCTATGGCACTTCTTTCCTATTCAGTCTCAGTGTCCAAAATGTGTCCATTTTGTATTGTAAACGAATGTCACTGAGTTATATCTAATGTACTTATGAAAAGTTTTTATAGATTGTAATATAAAATTAGAGGTTATTTTTCACAGGTGAAGTAAACATGAAGTAGTAAAATACCCAGAATTTACTAGATTTCACAGGAAACAAACATCAAAAATGAATACAACTTTCTGTTTTTATTTTTTTGCGGTATCGGGGATTGAACTTGGGCCTTGTGCTTCTAAGGTAGGTGTGGTACTACTAAAACCCTGGCCCCACAACATTCTAAATACCAAGTATGCAGCCGAGTATGGTGGTGCACGCCTGTAATTACAACACTCAGCACTCGGGAGGCTGAAGCAGCAGGACTGCCTTGAATTTAAGGCCAGCCTAGGCTGCATGGTGAGTTAAAGGCCAGGATGAACTACATAATGAGACCCTGTCTTAAAATAACAGCAGCAGCGACAAAGCAAATAAATAGACAAAAGAGTGTGTCTTGTACTGACAGGTTGAAATGACACTTGCCGTAAGGAACATTCAGGACAGTTAGTTTGTAAACAGACGTGCTGCCCGAGTAACACTTGGGGTAAACTAGTAAGTGGTTACTTGTGGGTGTGCCTCTTTTTGCTTTCTGCTCCCTCTTTTCGTTCTTTTGCTACCATGTGATGTGAGTAGTTTGCTTGTTTGGATCTCCAGTCGCTTCCCTCTCTCTCAGGTTTTAGGTCTAGATTTCCAACTGTTTAAAGGACATACACACCTCTCTCTTCTGTAGTAGATATCTCACTCTCAACATACTAGAAACTAAATTTGTTATTCAGTCTTTTGCAATCTTTTCATTCTGCATTTATGCCTTTGTCGTAAATGTATTGGGGATCTGTATGTGCTGGGCAAACTACATCCCTATTGTTTGTTTTTTTCTTTTTTTCCTCTTCAGTGCTGGGAATCAAACTTAGGACCTAGGGATTGCCAGATAGGTGCAGCACCACTGTGCTAAATCCATGCGCCCTCCACCCCCTTTTGGAGACAGAACTCACTAAGTTTCCCAGGATGGCCTCAAACCTGGCAGTCATTTCCCTCACCCTGCCTAATTACTGTCTTAGTTGCTCAAGCTTTTGTCTTTGGAGTAACTTTGACTACTCTCTCATTTTCACCTCTCATATCTAGTCAGTTCCCAGATCATGTAAAATCTGTTTTCTGACCTGCCCTTTCTTTTGCATCTTTACAAGCTACTGCTCTAATTAAGGACTACCCAACTGGAATGGTGTTTTATTGGTCTAGCTCTCCCTTCCTACTTTTTCTAGTCTGTCTCTTTTTATTTGGAACTGGGATTGAATTCAAGACCTTGCACCTGCCAGGCAAGTGGTGGCATCACTGAGCTCTGTCCCCCACCCTCTAGTCCATCTTTTGTATCTGTGCTAGTGTTGTTTTTCTGAAACATAGCTGTGATCTTGTGAATTCTTTGTTATAATTTTCTCTAGTAGTTCCCTATGCTCTCCAAGTTAAATGTTACTTTACCATGGCATCCACAAAAAAGCATCCTTTCCTTTTCACCTTCCCCCTTGGTTTTCAGTTGTAGTCACCAAATGGCTTCACCTTCTCTGCTATGTCCTGCTTCTCTATCTTTGTACGTTTGACTTCTCTCGTAAGAATTTCCCTTTCTTCCTGTCCCTGCAAACTCCTGTGTATCTTACATTCAGCTCATGTCTCTTCTGTAAACCCTCCTTTGTACCTTCTTTAATTTTGGACTTTCTTTTTTTTTTTGAGACAGAGTCTCGCTTTGTGGTTTAGGCTGGTCCTGAGCTCAGCCTCAAACTCACATCACAGCAATCCTCCTGCCTCTGCCTCCCAAGGGCTGGGATTACAAGCGTGAGCCACCACGCCCAGCACTGTGGTATGTGGTACTGGTTGCTGCTGGGTGTGAGTCTCCATGCCCAGTATTGTGTGTGGTTACTGGGGATCGAACCTGGGTCCTTGCGCTTGCAAGACAGGCGCCGGAACCACTGAGCCAAATCCTGGCCCTAATTTTGGACTTTCTACTCCCTCCTCCATGCACATATTTTTGTCATCAGCCAGCTCCCATCTTGGTTTAGAAGTTTCATCAGAACTATGGCCGAATACTGCATAAAGTCCACCCAGCTTGTGCTCAAGGGAATGAAAGCGAAAAGTAAGAAAAAGAGAATGAAGAAGCCCAACTTGATATTGTTGGAATGTGGTGGACAGCTGCCAACTTTGGTGACATTTCAGGAACTATTGTCATTGAAATGGATAAAGGAACCTATATCCAAGCACTTGACAATGGCTATGGAAAATAGCTTGGTATCAATTTAGATGGACTTGGTTTTGGGTGTTCAGATGTCATTGTACCAAGAGAGCAATGGGAACCAGTTTTTTAAGATGGGAAAATGGCCTCATTGGCCTCAAATAGTTGCTTTATTAAATGTAAGGAAGCAGGTGATATAGAGGCAAAAAGTAAGACAGCATGGGCTGGGGATTTAGCTCAGTGGTTCCAGCATCTGCCTGATAAGCACAGGGTCCGGAGTTCGATCCTTGGTAACCATGTACCATAATACTGGACGTGGTGGCTCATGCCTATAATCCCAGCACGTGGGAGACAGAGGCAGGAGGATTGAGTCCAGAGCCAGCCTGGACTATAAGTTGAGACCCTATCTCCAAAAAAAAAAAATAAAATAACAAGAAAAAACTAATAAAGATCAGATCCTGTGCTGAAAGAGAAATCAAGAAAAAAAATGACATTCCAGAAGACAAAGAAAATGTAAAATTGTGAAATTCCAAGACCATAAACTGAAAAATCATTAAAAGAAGACTGTAAAATTATTTAAAAGGCTCAGAAAGGTAGATTTTTGCCTGAAGCACTTCTGGACAGGGAGCGAATTGAAAGCTAACAGATATTGCCAATGTCCAGGATTATTTTTTGTTTGTTTCTGCCTCCTCTTGTTTTTTCTGAATAAAATATTTGGTGATAGTGCCTTTATAGAGTTAAAAAATGTTTTTTTGACTTTCCTACCAAAACCATGTATCTTTTCATTGTCTGATCATCCTAGGTTTTAAGCCCAGGGCCTCACACAGTAGGCAAGTGCTCTTGTCACTGAGCTACATAGCTTGCTCAACCCCAAATTACATTCTTTTTTTTTTTTTTTTTTTAAGGTTTTTTGAGACAGGGTCTCGCTTTGTGGTTCAGGCTGGCCCTGAGCTCAGCCTCAAACTCACATCACAATCCTCCTGCCTCTGCCTCCCGAGTGCTGGGATTACAGGCGTGAGCCACCACGCGCCCGGCACTGTGGTATGTGGTACTGGTTGCTGCTGGGTGTGGGTCTCCACACCCAGTATTATTATGTGGTTACCGGGGAATCGAACCCGGACCCTTGCGCTTGCAAGACAGGCGCCGGAACCACTGAGCTAACTCCCTGGCCCCCAAATTACATTCTTTTTGTACACCGTATGTTACTAATTTGTTTCTGTTGCAGTAACTATCGTGCTCACCAAAGGTAAACTCTCTGAGGGCCTTATCCACATATATGTCCTCTGCAGTCGCTGTTTCAGCATTCTACACAAGAGGCTCTTTGAGACAGGGTCTCATATGTAGCTCAGACTGGCCTTGAAATCAAAACTCTCCTGCAACAGATTGTCAAGTGCTGTGATTACATAGAGGCATGTACCACCACGCCTGACTTAGTTTTTAAAATGTCACTTGCTGGGCCAGGGATCTAGCTCAGTGGTCCCAGCATCTGCCTTGCAAGAGCAAGGGCCTGGGTTCGATCTGGGGACCCCATACAATGGTGGGTGTGGGGATTCACACCCACCAAGCAATTAGTACCACATACCACAATGCCAGGTGTGGTGGCTCATGCCTGTAATCCCAGCACTTGGGAGGCAGAAGCAGGAGGACTGCTGTGAGTTCAAGGCTGAGCTCAGGGCCAACCTGAACTACAAAAAGCAAAACCCTGTCTCAAAAAAAAAAGAAAGTCACTTGCCAGGCATAATAGCCGACTGCTAATGTGACTCATTTATGAGTTTGAAGAACTGTTAATATGTGTTTGAAGAAACAGTGTATCACCTCTTGGGCCTTCCCTTCCCTTACTTACCTACTTACTCATTTATTGCTGGACTAGGGATTGAACTCAGAACCTTATGCTTGCCAGGCAGGTGTGCAGTGTCACTGAGCTACATATCTGGCCCTATTTATTTATTTTTAAACCAAGCTTATTTTGGCTGTGGCCTATTCTGTCCTTCCTCTGTATTGGGAGGTATGGGAAAATGGGATGTATCTCATTTAGTTTGACAGCATTAATGGTTTAGTTTGCTTTCCTTGGCTTCAGAAAAGGGCAAATTTTCTTTTAGGCCTTTCTAGTTAAAAATAGTAGTAGAGGGTCGAGGATTTAGCTCAGTGGTTCTGGCTCCTGTCTTGCAAGTGCAAGGACCTGGGTTCGATCCCTGGTAACCGCATAAAATACTGGACGTGGAGACTCATGCCCAGCAGCAGTCAGTACCACATACCACAGTGCTGGGCATGGTGGCTCACGCCTGTAATTGGCAGCACTCGGGGACAGAGGCAGGAGGATTGCTGTGATGTGAATTCGAGGCTGAGCTCAGGGCTAGCCTGAACTACAAAAGCGAGACCCTGTATCCAAAATAATAATTTAAAAAATGAATAAATAAAAATAGTAGTGGAAAAAGAACTTGATTTAGCCAGCCTCAAAGTGAGGGGCTTTTTAGGGATTGTGAAAGGGTTTAAGTTAGTGAGGGGTTAAGTCAGAAGTCCCTGGCTACAGTGCCATGCACCACAGGTTCCCTGTGAATGCGTCAGAGGTGTGCTGAGACACTTAACTCCTTAGGAGCATGTGTGAGCAGCTTCATCCTCTCCCTGCAGTGCGTGAAGCATTTTCTCCTTGTAACTGCTATGAGCATGTTGGGAGATACTGTGGTAAACAAGTGGGTGGAGTTTATGAGGAACTGGGACAGAGTTAGAACCAACATACAGGGGCTTATTTCACTTAACTTAAAAGCTGAAAAGAACTAATTTTTGTGTTATCTCAAGTGATAGTGTAGTTGGAAGTAATAGTGGGTTCAATCAAAGTTAATCTATTAGGAGCAGCCTGATTTATAAACAGTAGAGGATCTGTGAGGCGAATTACTGCTTAGCCATGTACAGTTACGATTAGGCATTATGTGAGATTTCTACACTGATGGTATCCAATGAATATATAAAAGCACACTTGTAAATGAGAAGTAAAAATAAAAGATGTTGGGTTGTTTCAGGAGAAATACCTCAGTGTAAAAGTGACAGGCTTAGAAAGCTATTTTAAAGTAGTTGATGTTATGACAACAGCTAATCTCAGTGTTCTGGGCATTTGGGGTCAGTAGTATAACATGATTTTTTTCAGTTGCTTTAAAAGATACTATACCTAGACTAAGATAGTGGTCAAGAGTATGGAAGAATGATGTGCTGGGTAGTTTTTAGCATTCCCTCTGAATTGGGTTTCTAATGCATTTGGGAATTTAATATAATAAGGCATTGATTGAGCTGAGAGGCTGGAGATCTGAGTGCCCTTACCAACCTCAGTTCTCACTGCCTGTCTGTAACTTTGGGAAGCGCTTTTAATTTTCTCTTGACCTCATCAATAAGCTGAAATGATTTCAGTAGATTTCTTTGTTTTTGTTTCTTTTCCCAGTACTGGGGATCAAACTCAGAACCTTGCATCTGCCAGGCAGGTGTGTTGCCACTGAGCTATATCCCTGGCCTGGTTTCAGTAGATTTCTAAGGCCTTTGCAGTGTCGCTCTTTATGGTTCTATAATTTCATGTGGTTTTTACTTTCTTCTCTTCGATGCCTAGGTATCATCCATGCAGCAGAGGAAAAGGATTGGAAAACCGCATACTCATACTTCTATGAGGCTTTTGAGGGTTATGACTCCATCGATAGTCCCAAGGCCATCACATCTCTGAAGTACATGTTGCTGTGCAAAATCATGCTCAACACGTAGGTGCACATTAACTCTCAAATATATGAACTCTAGTCCCTGAGCTAAGTCTGTGCTGTAGCAGACATGGCTCAGGTAGGGAGCGTGGCCAGTTATAGAGGAAGCAGAAGCTGTAACCTCTGTTGGTTGAATAGAATGGGAAGATCTGAGGTGCTGCAGAGCATTTTTCCTTGATAATCTTTCAGACAAAGAAACAAATTTTAGAAGTACCCTTCCAAACTTCTCTGGAGAATTTTCTTCATCCTTTAGATAGTCTGTCCTCGTAAGTTCTGAATTCAGGATAGAGGTCAAGAAATAACTTACAGACCAGTAACAGCTAGCTGGGCCACCCAGAATGCATAGGGTAGGCCTAACAAGATGTTTGAAAAATGGGCGATAAAAAACATGGCAGATCTTTTTATAGAGAAGTCTGTAGAGTCATCCAACATCTATTGGGAATAAATTAATACCGACTGGGACTCAAATCTTTGGGTTACACAGAGGTTATGTTTTAAAAGACTGGTTATCCTGGGATTTGACTTGTACTTAGTGTTCTGCCTGTTTGGTGTATTGGTTTTGGTAGTTCAGTCAGCCAGCTTGCCTTTCTTCCCTCCCTACCCCTTCTTTGCCTTTCACTCCATACTCCTCTCCTTTCTTCCTCCCCTCCCTCTTTTCTTCCCTTCCTCTCCTACTTCTTGTCTGTCTTTCTGGTGCTGGGTATTGAACCCAGGAGCACTTTGCCACTGAGCTGCATCTCCCGCCTTTTTAATTTTTTATTTTGAGATAGGGGCTTGCTAAATAAACCATGCTGGCCTTGAATTTACGATCCTCTTGCCTCAGCCTCCCAAGTAGCTGGGATTACAGGTGTGTACCACCACTAGATAATTTTTGTGTGTGTGTGGGGTACTGGTAATTGAACCACAGGGCCTCTGCACTAAGTTACCACCCAAGCTTTTTAAAATATGTATTTATTTATTTAGATGTATGATTATTGAGATTGTATTCATTGATTTATTTTGTAGTTTGAGTTTTTGAGCCAGGATCTCACTTTGTAGTTCAGGCTGGCCCTGAACTCACTATGTGGCCTAGGTGTGTATCCCAGGGATTATAGGCATGGCCACCACACTGGAGTAGATGGGTTCTTGCTATGTAGTTCAGGCTGACCTAGAACTCACCATGGAGCCCAGGCTGGCCTTGAACTCACAGCAATCTTGCCTCAGCCATCTGAGTTACTGTAATTTTTATTTTGAGATAGGGTCTTGCTAAGTCACTAAGTTGTCGTGGCTGGGCTTGAAGTTGGATGCTCTTGTTTCAGCCTCCCAAAGTGCTGTAATTATAGGCCCACACCACCACTCCTGGCTTTGATCTTTTTTTTTTTTTTTTTTTTTTTGTACTCTGGATTGAACTCGGGACCTTACACTTGTGAGGCAGGTACCAGAACCACTGAGCTAAATCCTTGGCCCTTAGACCTTTTTGTAACATTAGAATATTTCTGCTTTTCTTTGCTAAGCTTTGTCCTAGAGTGGAGCAAGCCCAGCTTCTGTGAAGAATGGATCATATAGTTTGGAGCTGGGGCTGACTTTCTATGTGGGCCATCTTCACAGTGGAATTCTGGTTAGAATCATAACATTCTGGAACAACTGACCAAATATGTGTTTTTTTCTAGCCCAGAAGATGTCCAAGCTTTGGTGAGCGGGAAGCTTGCACTTCGGTATGCAGGGAGACAGGTAGGGAACACCTTGACTACAGTTCTAGTCATTCTGAGACTGACGTGTTGTCGGATTTATGATATTTGATGAGACCAGTGATCTTTGGGTCTCCATTTCCCTGTCTGGTCCCCACAGCTTCTTCCTTCTGCCTCATTTCAGATGAAAAAGAAAAGTCTACACAGTTTGTTTTGGCTTAGTACAAACAGACTAAGAAGGCATTGCTTTTGTTTTGGGTTTTTTTTGAGAACTTTGTAGTTTAGACTGGTTTTGAACCTCCCTATGTATCCCAGGCCAGCATCAAGCTCTTAGCAGTCCTCCTGCCTCTGCCTTCTGAGTGCTGCAATTACAGGCTTGAGCCACCACACCTGGGTGTAAGAAGACATTGCTTTTGATTATCTGCAAATACCTAATTCTGAAGAGGAGGAGATAGTTTATTGGTCTTGAGTCAGTGTTTGGTGCTCCTGTGGACATTGTGTAGTTTGAGGGACTCACAGAACTCAACTGTAACATTTACTTTTACTACTTTTACTATTTTTTTTTTTTACTACTGGAGATTGAACTAGGCACTTGTGCTTCTAAGGTGGGCAAGGTACCACTTGAGCTAAATCTCCGGCCCTGCCCTGATTTACTTTACATTTAGCTTTTTAAAAAAAATGTCTTAGTTCTTTATTTCAACATTTTATCAAGTAGTAGCAGTTTGTTACATTAAGCTCTGACCAGATGATCTGCCACCCTGAGCCTGACTTGCAAATGTAATATGCAAGAATATGACTTCTTGGGGCCAGGGATTTAGCTCATTGTTTCGGGTGCCCTTGTCTTGCAAGCGCAAGGACCCAGGTTCGATCCCTGGTTAACCACATATAATACTGGGTGTGGAGACTCACGCCCAGCAGCAACCAGTACCACATACCACAGTGCTGGGCGTGGTGGCTCACGCCTGTAATCCCAGCCCTCGGGAGGCAGAGGCAGGAGGATTACTGTGATGTGAGTTTGAGGCTAAGCTCAGGGCCAGCCTGAACTACAAAGTGAGACCCTGTCTCAAAAAACCTAAAAAAAAAAAGAAAAAAAGAAAATAACTTCTTGGATCCTCTGAGTCAGGAGCCTTTTTCTGTCTGGTACCTGTGTGTTTCAGGGAGGTTGGTTTACTTGGTACAGAAATTGGATTTTAAAGGTCCCTCTGAGTGCTACTCAGCTCAGTACCTTTCCACTGATGCCTTGAATTGTTGGTGTGGTGTAAGAAGACCTTGATGGTTGGTATCTCCTTTTCTCTCTTTTGCTGTTGCTGATTGAACTTGGAGCCTCACACATGCTGGGCAAGTGCTCCACAACTGAGTTATATCCTTGGCACCTGATAGCTCTTTCTATGGTATCTGAATGCATGAGTAGGTATGAACATGACTTTATTTGTTTTGCTTTTTTTGAGGTGAGTCTCACTGTGTAGCCCAGACTGGCCTTAAACTGGAGCCAATCCTACTGTATCAGGCTCCCAGGTGTTGAGATGATAGGTGTTCACCACTATGACTGGAAAGTGTGTTTTTTGAGAGCAAATAGTTGTGACCTTTGTAAAGATGTTTTAGATGTATGTACCACCTTCTCTTTATGTTTTGCTTGATTGTCTCTAATAATCTTTGTCCATATCGAACGCAGTTGTCTCTAAACAGCTGGCACATTGGCTATCTCATAGCAGACATTCTTCTTTTAATGACTTACCTGTTTAATGACTATTTAGACATAAAACTTTTTGGACTTATAACCTGCCTTTGTGTGTGTGTGTGTGTGTGTGTGTGTGTGTGTGTGTGTGTACAATTCTCTGTACATCCTTGTTTATAGAGCCTCAATATCTTATGTACAGTATACCTTTATATAGTACTGTAATTTTCATTGATTGTACTGTACACTGTACAGTATTGTAATGTAGTTTTATATTATATACTATAGTACTGCATGTAAGAGTTACATGAATAAAAGCAAAGTCATCAAGTTGGAGTTTCCTTTGACTGTTTCTTTGTTCTAAGTATTGTATATATCATATACAATTCCTCATTTACCAACCACCTCATTTAACGACCTACTGTCAGAACCTTAACTTGGTCGTTAAGCAAGGAGCATCAGAACATCTTTTAAAGTGGTCACACAGGGTGATTTCTTCTCCACAAGTGGCCCTTATTTGCTGTTCATTGGCAAAACATTCAAGTCAGCTCCTAGCTTGATCCTCAAGAATACTTGTTACTCTAAAAGGTACACTGCTGTCATAAGAACGAGAGTTGAGGAGTTGGGTACACAAAGGTCAAGTGTCCAGGACAAGGTCAAATCATACTTTGAACTTGAGTCATAAGTTCGAGGCTTCCCTCATTATGATATTTGTTCTGTCTATAGGACACAGACTGTGTTCATGATAACCTTGTACTAGTTAGTCTTCTGTACAAGACCTACCATCCTTATTTAAGTATATAGTCTAACACAGAGAGTCTCTTTTTTATTTTTGCTTTGTTGAGATAGGGTCTCACTTTCTCGTTCAGGTTTGCCATGGATTCATTATGTAGCACAGGATGGCTTTGAACTCGTGGCAGTCCTCCTGCTTCACTCTTCCAAGTGCTGGGATTACAGGCATGTGGCTTCACACCTGACCAAGAATCTCTCTCTCTCTCTCTCTCTTTTTTTTTTTTTTGGTTAGGAAGTTGGTTGGCTTTGAACTCACTGTAGCCCAGGCTAGCCTTGAACTGACAGCAGTCCTCCCACCTCAGCCTGATGATCTCTTTCTGCTTCTTTGTACTTTGATGACAGCTTTCAAGCAGGAATCAGCTGATCTAGAAAGATGAGTGTTACACATTTCTTGCTGACTGGAGACTTGACAGCTTGGGCCGTTGTCATTTTATGTCTTGGCCATTGATAATGCTTTGGCTCTCTGTAGGATTTACCACTGAAGTGTAGGATGTAGAGCATTAATGTCTGAACCCTACTGAAAGTAGGCCTTGTTCAGTGCCTTGTTTCAAACCTAGCAGAATGAATCCTGAAAAAAACACAGACATGCACCTTTTGTCCTAGCACTTGGGAAGCTGAGGCGGGCAAACTGCCATGAGTTCAAGGCCAATCTGAACTCTGTAACGAGACCTTGTCTTAAAAAATCCCCCAAACAAACAAAAAAGCACGGGTATAATCGGTTTGAGGTCCAGAAAATTGGATGGGTGCAGAAATGAGTGTGGGAGGAAAGGGAAAGAAATAACAGATCTCTTGTCATTTTCCCCTTTTAGTTTGTCATCTCAGAAGCATGCTATGTGGTAGGGTCTTTTGTTTGGTTTTGTCTTTTTTTTCGTTTTGAAATAGGGTCTCACTGAGTAGTCTAGACTAGTCTTGAACTTTCTGGTAGCCGGGCTGGCCTCAAACTTGGGATCTTCCTGCCTTAGCCTCCCAAGTGCTGAAGTTATAGGCATGTGTCACCATGTCTGATAGGATGTATCTTTTTGAAAAACTTATGTTTCCTCCTATTAAGTTTCATTTCAGATTTCAGAGTGTAAAGTGATGCTTAATACTTCTACCTTTTCTTCTCAGGCCTCTGATGAAGAGTGATGGTAGGGTGGGTTCTTCCTTAAGCAGAAGTTGTGTGGACATAACATACTATTTATGAGACTTGTTAGGTATGACTATGCAGAATAGATCATTTTCATGATTTTTTTCTTTAATCTCAGACAGAAGCATTAAAATGTGTGGCTCAGGCTAGCAAGAACAGATCACTGGCGGATTTTGAAAAGGTGAGCATGTTAACTGGGTTGGTGTAAATGGGTGGAGAGGGACATTTAAGGGTAGATGCTCAGTTTCACAGAAACATTTGCAAAGACAGTACAGGTCATTTCATCTGTCCTTCACTAATAATCATATTAATATCAAAACCAGGAAATAAATGCTTCCATACAGTGAAACTTATTGAGTTGAAATAGGTCACATATTACTTATATATAATACTCTTCTGTTTCAAAAAGTTCTTTCTGTGACCCCTTTTTAATGACAAAACTGTTCCCTTCATTTGTGGTTGAGGGAACTGGAGTCAGGAATGTGCCAGAAAGAGTCATGCAGTGATTTTTTGTCATGGTCTGACCTGGATCCTAGTGTCTGTCCCCACTGCACTGTTAGAGGTGTTCCGGTAGCACCAGAGAGGCCAGGTGTGCCCTCCTCTGTGGATTGTCGAGATGTGCCCTGATGTGTTTTATTTGGCCCGAATGGAACTCCCTCAGGATGATCTTTTAGGCTTTCTTTGACTTTTGTGTCTTTTGTTCACTATTTGGGAAGTTTCTAAAAGGAAAAAAACACTTGCCTAATCTTTAGGATGAGGTTTGTATATATTCTTTTCTGAATGCCTCTCCTTTTAGCGTCAGTACAGTGACTGGTTTGAACAAAACATAGATCCAGAAAGAAGCAATATGGGTGGAGACGAGGCCACATGGTTTTCAACATCTCCATGAGTCATCATCTAAGCAAGTCCTCCTTGCTTCCTCTTGCCCCTTGGCAAGATTCATCTGCTTTGAACACTGTATAGTGTGTTTAACAGAAAGCTGGTATACTGAGAGTGTTACTGAGTGTAAATATGTCACACATGTAAATAAACAGTCTGGATGATTTTATCTCCAGATGTGACATGTTTGATAGGCCTTTTATTTTCCATGGCTCCTTGGAGACGAGGCTCTCTGATCATATATTTGGGAAGTACCAGGGCCAGACACAACTGGACAGGTGGTCACTTCTCTTTTAACTGCTATAGTATCCTGATGTTCCGTGGAAAACTTCCAAGAGCTATTTGTGTTAGCAATTGTTTAACCTCAGACTTCTTTTGCCCTTTTTGTTTTTTGAGATAGGGTTTAACTTGTAGTTTAGGCTGGCCTTGAACTCACAGCAGTCCTGCTTCAGCCTCCTAAGTGCTAGGACCATAGGTGTATGCTGCCACACCCGGATTAACCCCCGAGTTTTTGAATGCATGCTTATGTAATAAACTGGCTCACCAGTGAAGCAGCTTGACTTGTGGGTTAGGTGATGTGAGTTGTTGATGTGAGGCTCTGGGTCAGAAAGTTGGTAGCTCCACTTTTTTAGGTCTGAGCACTCCTTTTTCTTTTTCTCTTTGTTCTTCTTGTCTTTTGTCTCTTCCTCTTTTCTCTCTTTCTTTTCTTTTATCCTGCAAGAGGATTTTGTTAAGTAACCCAAGCTAGTCTCAAACTCTCCATCCCCCTGCTTCAGCCTCCTGTACCCCATGCCTGTCTGACGTTTCTTTTCTTCTGCTCTCTTTCATGCCTTCTCTTTTTTCTCTTCAAATCTCACCTAACTTCATTAACCATGTAGTTTCAAGGGCCAGCAGAGTACTCAGGGAGCTAGGAGTGTCTCTTTAGTGCCTTCTCTGTGCCAATCTCTGCCACTGGCTCTTCCACAGGCCTTGACAGATTACAGGGCAGAGCTCCGGGATGACCCCATCATCAGCACACACTTGGCCAAGTTGTACGATAACTTACTGGAGCAGAACCTGATCCGAGTCATTGAGCCTTTTTCCCGAGTACAGGTAAGAATCCTGCCTGGGTGTCTGGCACTCTCATTAGGGCCACTTCCCTTTCCGTAGCTGTGCAGAATAGATGTTCGGGGTGAGCCTGACAGCAGGAAGCCACTGGGAGCTCATCTTGCTGGGAAGTGAGTAGAAGAGACGGGTGCCTGTAGGGCAGCCTGGGGAGACGGCTTGGGCCAGAGAATGTGTTCTGTGTGAGGAGAGGCAGACCAGTGAGGGCACAGAACTGAGCCAGGCTGGAGAGAGCACAGTGCTGCAGAGACGAGACACCTAGCAGGTTCAGGGGACTGAGCACCCCGACCTCTATACTGGAAGCAGAAGTAAGACTTTCACTGTTGGTGTTTCTCTGCCTTTGCTTTCAGATTGAACACATATCTAGTCTCATCAAACTCTCCAAGGTAAGGAGTTCTGAGGCTCCGCAGAGGGTTGGGAAGAGGGTGAGGAAGGTGGCAGCTGTGTCTGATGGACTCAGAGCTGGAGTCGCATCACTGCTATTTTTTTTTTTTTCAGTCCATTTACCTCGAGACCTATTCTACAGAGCTTTTATTTACAGTGATTCCTGATTAATGCATACTGTCTCTTAACCATGTGCTTTGGTTTTAGGCTGATGTGGAAAGGAAATTATCACAGATGATTCTTGACAAGAAGTTTCATGGTGAGTATCAGTGATACAGGCAGGGAACTGGTGATGATGAGATAGCTGAAGAGTCTGTTGTTAAAGAATGTGTTCTGTTTGTTTCTCCTGATAGTTTCCTGAGATTCTAACCTCTCCTTTCCATAATGAGAGTACTAAGCTGTGCATGGTAGCATACACCTGTAATCTCAGCACTGGGGAGGCTGAGGCAGGAAGATCTCCAGAAGTTCAATATAAGTCTCAGCTACCTAGTGAGTTCAAGGCCAGCCCTCCCTACATAGTGAGAGCCTGTTTTAAATAAAAGAGACTGGGGTCAAGGTACCACTGCCTGCCTGACAAGGTCCTGAGTTCAGTCCCCAGTCCCCCCTCAGCTCCCCACCCCCATGTACTAATCATGTGCAAAGGGAATAAGAAGACAAGTTCTATTTCTTTTCTGAAGAAAGGTAGGTAGGGAGTGACCTGCTCACCAGTTGCCTTTATATCTAATCTCTTCTTCCATTTGGATTGGCTTTGTGTTTTTTACAGGGATTTTGGACCAGGGTGAGGGTGTCCTGATTATTTTTGATGAACCCCCAGTAGATAAAACTTACGAAGCTGCTCTGGAAACAATTCAGAACATGAGTAAAGTAGTGGATTCCCTGTATAACAAAGCCAAGAAGCTGACATAGGTGAGTGCCAGCCCTGGGGCGCCTCAGGACCGAAGCCTCCTCCCTCCGTGGCGCACCCCCCCCACCTGGTGCTGCGGCCCCATTGACCCTGCTCTGTCTTCTCTTGCAGAGTTGGATCTCTAGCGGTCCTTGGAGAGCGTGTGTGGCGGGAGAGTGAGACCTTGGGGGAAAGTGCTAGGAGATTCTTTTTTCTTTTTGTTCTACTTTTCGCTTGGAAAGTTTTTAATCCTCATTTGGTGCATCTGTATTCCAGCCAATCGGTGTGCCAGTTTTCATGTAATCTTTACTGGCCCAACTTGGGAGTGGGGAAATTGCTTTAAAAAAAACACAAAAAAACAAAATGAAAAAGAAAAAAAGAGTATTCTAAATAAAAGGAAAAAAGGCTTACACTACCTACAGCTGTGCTCTCTGCCTCCTGGGAGAGGGCCGCAAAGCCAGGCACCAACCATGGGTCTTGACCCTCTGCTGGGCGCCACCTCTCCTCTTCAGAATTGGGTGTTTGCTGACCATCAAAAGCAATGACTTTTTATTCTGTTTGTACTGAACCAAAACAAACAACTGTGTATAGACTGCTGTTTTCTTTTTTATTTGAAATGAGGCGTTTCGGTGTTCTTTCCCTACCATTTGGCCTGTCCGCCTGCCCCTCCCCTCCTGACATTGGCTCCTGCAGAAGAGCCGAAGGCCTCACCGCCACAACTGTCACCGCCGCCGCCGCCGCCGCCGCAGCAGCAGCAGAAACACCTGCACGGCTCCGCTGTGACCTGTGAAGGAATGAGGACGAGACCAGGAGCCGGTGCCCGCCATGGCCACACAGGGAGCAGTGTGGGCCCTCAGCCCCAGGGGGCCTGCTGTGCATGTGGCTTTTTTTTTTTTTTTACACACACAGTAACTAGATTAGATGTCAGTGTTTTAACTGCCTCCCTCTTTCCTCTGCTCTTCTCTGTCCCCGCCCCTTCTCTCTCCCTTCTCTCAGCCAGGAGACCATCTCCTCCTCCCTCCTTCTCCCTTCCAGAGGAGTCGGGCCAGCTGAATTCCATCAGCTTCAGCTTCTCTCCCTCTCCCACTCCTCTACTGCTGTCGGATGGATTTATTCCTTTTTTAAACCGTGAACATCGGAAATGAGACTGTGGGGTGTGATTTTCTTTTTCCTTGTTGGGTTTTTGAGTAACCTCATGTCCCCTTCCCAGGGAGCGTCTTTATTTACCTCTTAGAACTCGAATGGATGGAGGTAGAGCACTGTATCTCAGCATGCTTTGTTTCCTGATGCGATTACATGGCGAGGCTTTAATGCCATTTGGGCAGATGAGCTTCTGCACTTCTGTTGTGTTCACCTGTATCTTCTCTGTCATCTCTTTGTCTTTTCTCTTTTCCTCTCTCCCTCCTCATGCATTCTTCCTGCTGCCCTCTTTTTCTTTGTCTTTCTCAGATTATCCTCCCAGGTTTTCATAATAAATTTATATTTTGTAAAAGGATTTTGTTGTACCAGGTTTTGCATCTTCACTGAATCTGACTGGCTTTCATTTTCCTTTCCAAAATCAGGTTTTTGTTCTCAACATCTTTCCCCATCATGTCCAGTCACTGTTTTGGTTTTGGCACCATCATATCAAATGTACAAACGGTTCTTGCTAACCAACACCAGGTATATCTGATGTTCAGATGAGTTCCAATAAAAATAATTTTTTTTTCAAAAGGTGTCCTTTCTTGGGTGCTCGAGGGTTTCCAGGCAAGTTCAAACATCTCTGTGGAGCCCAACAATAGTCTAGTCCTTCAGATTGGCCAGAGATCTGCTGACTCATTTGTGGGAGTTCTTCAGCCAGGTGTGGAATCTAGATTTGAAGGGGTTTGGGTAGGAACTGATGTGAGGTCTGAAATGAGAAACAAGAGTTCAGGTGTCTGGTTTTTTCCAAGGCACCAAATCCAGTGGGAATACCTGGGTTTGGGGTAAGCGCCTTCAAGCCTATTTCCTCACCTGTGTGTTGAGAGTGATGCGAGAGGTTACAGAAGTGCAGGTACCTAGAATCCTGATGTGCAGCTTAATTTACATTTTTGTTGTTGTTTTTTGAGATAGAGTCTCGCTTTGTAGTTTAGGCTGGTCCTGAACTCAGTCTCGAACTCACAGCAATCCTCCTGCCTCTGCCTCCCGAGTACTGGGATTACAGGCCTGAGTCACCACACCCAGCATTGTGGTATGTGGTTCTGATTGCTGGTGGGCTGTCTCACCGCACCTGGCATTGTTGTATGTGGTTACAAGGGATCAAACCTAGAGCTTGCAAGGCAGGTGCTGGGACCACTGAGCTAAATTCCTGGCCCTTAATTTACTTTCTTTTGGGAATGTCAGAAGCAGTCAATTTTGTAGTGGCCTCATACCGGAGGAATGGTTCTTGCAAGGGGTTCTGGCGCCTGCCAGCTCCTCTGCAGTTGGAGTTTTTCTAGTCT
Source organism: Petromus typicus (assembly GCA_004026965.1). Classification (NCBI taxonomy): domain Eukaryota; kingdom Metazoa; phylum Chordata; class Mammalia; order Rodentia; family Petromuridae; genus Petromus; species Petromus typicus. The sequence goes on along the minus strand of PVIR01009644.1, from coordinate 24,525 downwards.
GTGTGTAACTTTACTTGGAGAAAGAGTTTTTTTTTTTTTTAATTTTTAGATGGCAGACAGCTAGTCTGAGTTAGTAGGGAGTATTTGTAAGGACAGTACTCCTAGAGAAAGAATTTTGCTTCTATAAAGGACTCCCAAAAGGATTCCACAGAGATTTAGAGCTGGAGCAGAGGAGAGGGTTTCCTAGCCCGCAGGCTCCTCTGTTTTCCTCTCGGTCTGATGACTTGTAGCATGCAGCCGCCGGCCAGGTGCTGCTGGCCTGCCCTTGGGAGGTCGCCGGTTCAAACTCATGTGCTGCAGTTGTAAACCCAAACAAGACCTTGAAGGCTTAGTATGACAAAAAGAATGTAAAGTATCTCAGTACCTTTTTTATATGCTTGTTAAAATATTTTGGGTATACTGGGTTAAATAAAAACATTGTTAAAACTCACCTGTTTCTTTTTACTTTTTTTCAGGTGGCCAGTAGAAAGTAGCAGATAGCTCTGTGGTTTGTCATTGTGACTCACACTACCTGCCTGGGCCACAAGCACTAGTGGCTGTGCTACTGCCTCCCTGCCCAGGCCTCACATAAGCTGTCCAGGCCCGGCTGGGCCTCGCTGGGCCATAGGCCGACCTGGGCAGGGCTCACACTGAGGGGACCGAACCACCTTCAAGGAGTTCTTGTGTATTAGTCATGAGACTGCTGCTGGTGTGCGCCACTCGGCAAGGTGGCTGCTCTGGTGCCCTGCTGTGTGCTGGAGTTACATAATCTGTGCTGCCCCGAAGGGCCACTAGATGTTGCTCTGTGATCCCCGAAAGAACAAAGACTTGAGGAAGCAGGCCTGAGCCGGGCTCCCTGTGAAGCCCTGGCTGGGAGCTGCGGCTGGCGGCAGCCTGGGTTTGCCTTCCTCAGGGTGGGATGGGAAGTGGGCCTTGTAGACTTCTGCCGTGTCGCAAGCAGCTGGCCCTTGAGGCAACAAGAGATGGCTAATGGGCAAGTAGTCCGAGTGATAGGACTGGAAGCTGGAGGTCTTCCCTGCAGTTGTCTGGTGAAGAGCGTCGGAAGCCGAGCAGCCTGCGTCAGTCAGCAGAGTCTGCCTTCTGGGTCTTTGATTCTGCAGTTTCAGGCAGATGGTTGCCCTTTTTCTCTGCTTCTCAGTTGTCCCCGATGGGAACTGGAGGCGGGGAGGCGGTGGTGAGGTAAGAGCCGAACTGTGCCATCTTGAAACAGGCTCAACAGGCAACGCCGGGGTGGGTAGGATTTCCCGACAACCTCTCCTCAGTCATAGCAAGTAGGCTGAAGTGCCGTCCTATTGCTTCTCTGTCAAAAACACCAGTTTGCTGTGGACAAGTGCAAGGAGGTTGGAGTCCTCGTCTGTAGAGTTTTGTGTCCTTGGTTTTTTTTTTGAGATGGTCAGCTATGCAGTTTGGGCTGGCCTTGAACTTTCGGGAATCCTGCCTCAGCCTCCTGAGCGATAGCTTGCAGGCGTGTGCCACCACACCTGGCTTGTCGAGAGCTGTCTTGGAGGGAGCTAGGACGTGGCTGGCTGGACAAAGGCCAGAGGACATGTGTACTGCTAGATTGGGAAAGGCCTGTGTGAAGCTTTCGCTGACAATACTGGCATGAGATGCGGCTTGGTGATGCCCACCGCGAACTCAAATAGCTCGAGGTGAAGTTGAGTACAGGTAATGGAGTGGGCCCAGGTCTGGCTAAAGGCATGGACTACAGGTGTGTGCAGCAGGGATCAGAGTCAGGATCTCGAGCTTGCCGGGAAGACGCCCGACTGCTGAGCTAAATCCTTGGCCGCCTGCAGCTTAAAATGAAGGAAAGGAAGGGCGAGGACAGCTCCCTGAAGAGCAGGTTGGGTTTCGAACGTGGCTTCAATGTGGTTACCCCACGGGTACTCAGGAGGCGTGTCCCCAGCCGAGGGGCGGAGGGGCAGTTATGGAGGCTCTGCCCTCACGAAGGCTTGACTATACTTCCGCCCGAGTGGGTAGTTATCCCGAGTGGGCTAGTTACGAGGCCTGGCGCTGTCCTCTTCCACACGTGCGCGCTCCTCTTTCTGCTGTGGGCGGGGAACAGGTGGAGCCCTCACCTGAGCCTATGGTGCTGTAGGAACTGGGCGGTCCAGTTTACCGCTGAGCAAAATGCACCTATTTTCTTTAGAGATTACCCTGGGTCTGGTACCATGTTCCGGCAACAGAAAACAGAATACGAGACAGAGAGAAGAATGGAGCCAGGGCTGCAGTGCGTGCCCCGCTCCAGGGTGGGCAAGGTCCCTGAAAGCTCAGCTGTGATGGTTGACCCAAAAATCTGGGCAGAGCGTAATTTGTGGCAGCACTAGTGGTCTGAGCGTCACTTCCTTTCTGTCCCCCTAGCGCCGTTGGCAGAGGGTGCCGTCCACAGTCGGGGGTTTGGTGTTAACGCCTCCTCTGAGGAACGCGGCTTCACTTCAGGGTCAGAGATGGTCCTCTGGGTAAGATGTGGTTTGCGTTTCCATTTACCAGGTTTGTGGTCAGGTTTGAGTCACTCTCCGGAACCAAACTAAAATGAGTGAATGATACACGAACTGTGGCCTTTGTGAGGGATCTGGATTCTCGTCCGGGAGAGGGACACAGCCAGAACTTATTTATAGTGGAAAGGAGAAATGAAGAGGATGAGGGGCTGGTTGGAGGCCCAGTTGCTTCAGGGTGCGGAAGCTTCGAGGTTCTGCTTGTGACGGAGCCTCGGCCCAGCCGTCCGAGCCTCTCGGGCTACCCCAGCCGCGGCGCGTACGTGGCACACGGGGCCCGCGTGTGGCCTGGCGGGCTGCCGACCCCTCCCCGGCCAGCAGCTGCGGCGCAGCGGCGGGAACAAAGGCAGCACGTGGCGGGGCGGGGTCAGCTCCTGGCCCGCCCGCCCCCGGAGCGTCCCACGGCTGGCAGCGAGCAGGGCCGCGCGGGTGCGGGGCAGTGGGACGGCTGCCGCCAGGCGGGGCGCGAGGGCGGAGGGAGGGCGGGGCCGGCGCAAGGCGGGCCGGGTGGGCCGGGCGCTGTCCGCGCCGCCGCCCGATCCGCGTCCTGGATGGAGCTGGGCAACTAGAGGCACCTCCTGCTCGCGGCAGCGTCTGCCGCACCGTGCGCGGCTCGGGCTGAGGAGGCCGGCCGCCGCGGCTACCGGAGACACCAGGCCCGCCGGGGCTGGCGCGTGCGCCCGAGCAGGAGGCCTGTGAGCGCGCCCGGGCGGGGGCGGGGCGGGCGGGAGCGCGCGGCGCGGGCGGGGGCGGGGCCGCGGCGCCTGCAGAACCTTGGACAGAAGCTTCCGAGCCGCCGCGTCGCGCCCGAGCCCCGCCGAGTGCTGCCGAGCGCCGGGACCGCGGCGGCCGAGCCGCGGCGCGCATTGCGGAGGCCCGGAGCGGAGGAGCCGCCGTCCGCCGGTAAGCCTGTACCGCCGGCCTTCTGCGCCCGCCAAGCCGCGGTCAGGCCGAGCGAGGGCTCGGGGCGGGGGTCCGCGGGTCGTCCCCCAGTGCGCCCCGGGGCCGCGGCGTCGGCCGGGCTGCGGGAGGGAGGCGCAGGGGCTGCGGCGCGGGGCGCGGGCGGGGCCGCAGAGCTCGCGCCCGGGAGTAGTTCTGCGGGGGCCCCTGGCACGGAGCCCCGCCCGGGGCTGAGAACCATCTTGTTTTCCACGCAGATCCGGAGGGGCAGCACGCGTCCCAGGAGTGCCCCTCCTCTTCCCGGGGGCCGCCGCAGGCTCGGGGAGCCGTTTTCCCCCTCCGGCCGTCAGGCTGGGCGCGCAGGGGTGCGGGCCCCCGCCGGGCGCGCAGCGGCACCATGGGCACGGTGCTGTCCCTGTCCCCCAGCTACCGGAAGGCCACGCTGTTTGAGGATGGCGCGGCCACGGTGGGTCACTACACGGCCGTGCAGAACAGCAAGAACGCCAAGGACAAGAACCTGAAGCGGCACTCCATCATCTCCGTGCTGCCTTGGAAGAGGATCGTGGCGGTGTCGGCCAAGAAGAAGAACTCCAAGAAGGTGCAGCCCAACAGCAGCTACCAGAACAACATCACGCACCTCAACAATGAGAACCTGAAGAAGTCGCTGTCGTGCGCCAACCTGTCCACTTTCGCCCAGCCCCCACCGGCCCAGCCGCCTGCACCCCCGGCCAGCCAGCTGTCTGGCTCCCAGACCGGGGTCTCCTCCTCGGTCAAGAAGGCCCCGCACCCTGCGGTCACTTCCGCAGGGACACCCAAACGGGTCATCGTCCAGGCGTCCACCAGTGAGCTGCTGCGCTGTCTGGGCGAGTTTCTCTGCCGCCGGTGCTACCGCCTGAAGCACCTGTCCCCCACGGACCCTGTGCTCTGGCTGCGCAGCGTGGACCGCTCACTGCTTCTGCAGGGATGGCAGGACCAGGGCTTCATCACGCCGGCCAACGTGGTCTTCCTCTACATGCTCTGCAGGGATGTCATCTCCTCCGAGGTGGGCTCGGACCACGAGCTTCAGGCCGTCCTGCTGACCTGCCTGTACCTCTCCTACTCCTACATGGGCAATGAGATCTCCTACCCTCTCAAGCCCTTCCTGGTGGAGAGCTGCAAGGAGGCCTTTTGGGACCGTTGCCTCTCTGTCATCAACCTCATGAGCTCCAAGATGCTGCAGATCAACGCTGACCCACACTACTTCACACAGGTGTTCTCCGACCTGAAGAATGAGAGCGGCCAGGAGGACAAGAAGCGGCTGCTCCTCGGGCTCGATCGGTGAGCCCCGGAGTCGCGTCATGGCGCAAGGATTCAATTCATTTTTAAAAATTTATTATCAGATCAGAGTTTTGTGTACAGTATGTGTCTAGCAAAGCCACCGAGGGCCTCCCCCTTCCCACCATCTCTCCTTGGGATTCTTCTCAGCCCTGCAAGAACTCTGGGGACTTCGGAACCATGAATGTTGTACAAACCCAGAAGATGTATTCAGAGCTGCCCAGGCCTCTGACCTCTTCCTTGCGGGCAGGCTGGCTCCTGCTGCCTGTGCCCTTGCTGGATCCAGGGCGTGAGGCTGCCCACTGCTGCCTGGCTGGGAACTGGTGAGGGGCCACTGGTGGGCAGGCCCAGGAGGAAGTGAGATTTCTTATTGGAGGCCCTTTTCTGGGTGGCTTTGGTGGGCCTTTTTCCGTGGGGCTCCTGGAGCCGGCCACCCTGATAACGCCCCAGAAGGAGTTGTGAAACAAGATCCCTGCTGTCTGGGACATCTTCAATCAAGGAGGGCTGAGGCGGGTCTCGTGCCAAGAATGTGACAGTCATTCGACCACGCACGGCCTGGTTTGCGGTTTTGCTTTCTCTAGGGAGGGCTTTCCTGTTGAGGAAGAGAGCTCTCCCCGCCTCTCGACCTGCTCCCAGCACCCACCTTAGTGTCGGCGGGTGTGTCTCATCAGGGTCTCTCATTTTGGGTCCCAGGTGAAAGAGTGGGGTACAGCTGGGGACAGCTCTTTTCCGGGGTGATTTTTTTTGTCATTGGAATAATGCAGCTTAGTCACCCTGTGGTGAAGGCCAGGATGGCGGCAGATGCCCATTGGCAGCAGCCTGCCTTCTGGGCAGGTGGGAGGTCCATGCCTGAGATCAAGCTGGTGCCCACCTAAGTGCTAAGGCCTCTTGCTGGCGCACATGACATTTGTCCTACCGAGCTGGTGGGGAGGGGAGATAAGCTCCAGGGGTGATGTGGTAACGGTGACTCCCACTCCTACCCCTTGTTTCATAGGATTAATTTAACACTGTTTTCAAACAGTTCCGTTTCTTCTGGAGAGGAAGCTTGTTTGCAAGGCCCAGCGAGACAGCTGGGTCTTGGAGACAAAGACAGGAGGAGCGCGACTCCTGATTGCTTTGGAAGCCTGGCGATCCTACAGCTGATCACTTGCAGCTGCCGGTGTTGGTATCCACCTTCTTTGAGCGGCAGTGGAAACACATGATGTATATTTTACCGATTTTCTTTCTAATTCTCCCAGACTGGTGACTTGGGGCTTGGGAGAGGTCCAAAAGAAGGGAACAAGTCTTCCTGCACGGCTCCCACTCCGGCTTTGGGGAACAAAGAGCAATGTGAAGACGCTACAGAGGATTCTCTCTTCCAGACCCGGTTCCTGGGAGCGCTGGGATGGGGGGCCAGGGTCCGGAGGCAGAAGTCATTTTTCATAGGATTAGGTTCTAGGTGGCAGCTGACTTCTGCACAAGCACTACTGAAATTCATATAAAACAGAAAAAGCTGTGAAATTGAGATCCTGATTTAAGAGGCCCAGGGCAGAGCTTTTACACAGAGGTGCCCCAGAGACTGGGGAGGGGCCTGCTCCAGCGGGAGAGCCTCTTCCCTGCCACCGCGGGGCTCTGGCTGAGCTGTTCCGGGACTGCCAGATCACCGAGTGCAGAGCTGGAAGGCACCTGCGGCTGCTGGCACAGACTTCCCCACAACCTCTCCTCTGCTGGTTTCCACGCAGCTTGCCCTCAGATCCTGCCGCCATGTGCGATCTGAAGTGGAAGGCCCGCGGGGTCCCTCGTGGTGGGGAAGAGGCGCTGTGAGTGCCCGGATTCCAGAGGAGGGCGCATGCTCGTGGACTGGTCCATTCAGCTGGCTGAAACTGCCTGGAACAGTGCCGCTGCCACAGGACTCCAGTTCTGTGTCTGTTTCCTTCTCTTTCTCTGTATTTATTAATTTTTTTTTTTTTTTATGTTTTGGAGGAGGTACACATTTCATTATTGGTTACGGACCAGAAACAATCTCCTTCCATCAATGTGAAGCCCGTGTGCTGTCCTCTCTCCCCTTGCACTGGTCATCAGTATTGTGTAAAGGAACAGCTGATATACTTGAGTGTGCAAGCAATGAACCCATTTGACATGCTGCTATGAAGACTACTTTTAGAACAACAACCACACACAAAAAAGACTAACCTACAAAAAAAAAAAAAAAAACCTTTATTCTTTGTTGCTTTTACAGTGATATTGTGCATGCAAACCAGGAGCATTTTGTGTCTTAAGAAAAATAATCTTAGAACAGATGGCTGTGAAAATTATACCCATGCACAGAACAAGCCACAGGAATAATAGTTCAGGATTTGATTTTTCTCTTTTTCTTGTAAACCTAAAGGGTTGATATATTCTTTCCAGGCAGTTATTAGAATTTAGTTTTGTTCCAACAGTTGTTAAACCTGCAATGAAAAGAAAATGTGCCATTTTTTTCTCTCGGGATTATTCATAGCTGTATATTTGAAACTGCTAATTATACACTTGTGATGTATGTTGGTTTTTTAGTGCAATTTCTTCTGTAGCTATTCTTTGACCAAACTGTGGGTATTGTTAATATTAATTTATATTTGTCTCATTTTGTATGTATGTATAGTGTGTTTGTGAGTATGTGTGGTTTATAATCCAACAAGGTCATGAAGCTCAGTTTGGCTGTAATTTAATTCCCCTCCCCTTATTTTTATTTATTTTTGTACTGTGCTGATTCAATAAAATGCACTGACCATCCATTATGTGGGCCTCTTTTTGTGGGCCCGTCATCTGTGAGCGGGACGGGGCAATGTTAATACGTGGTTCATGCACTCAGAACAAAATTGGATTTGTGTTGGGGGGTTGAGCCGGGGGAAAGCTAAACACATAAGATGATTAAGAAAGCAGTGAAGGTAAAGTCGGCTTTGTTTTGGTGGCGGGGCAGGCATTCCCCAAAGGCTTTCTTGTGGAGCTCGATGACGGCTGCCAAGCGCCAAAGCGGGTCAGGCTCACACATGGCTTGGCCAAGTGGGTCCTGGCCTTGGACCTGGGGATGTAAACTAAGGGCATCGCTTCCATGGTTCCCGGGGGTTGTCCTTGCTCAGCACTCACTGGGCCAGCAGGGGAGGATGGTGACCATGTGGCCCAACCCTGCCGGTTGAGCTGTGCTTTCCAGGTTTCTGGGAACCCATTCTAGGGCTTGCACTTACAGCAAGGGGCCCAGTCCCATCAGGTCCAGAAGACTACTTGTAGAGTAGCCTCAGCCTAAGGGAGAGGTGGTGGGAACTGGCCTCTCCGGCCTCGTACCCAGGGCTCGGGGCCTTGGGGCTGCTGGCTTTCTCAAGGCAGCTCTGTGGTCTGAGCCAGAGGAGTTGCCCCTGGATGTCCTTGCTGCCAGTGGCCAGTGACCCAGAGGCACCTTGTGGCTGCAGAGCCATGGGCGGCTGGGCCTCCCCTTGTCTCCTGCAGCTCACACTCCTGAGAGCCATTTCCTGCCTTCTCTGTCTCTCCTCTTATGCTTCTCCCTCCCAACCAGCCACCTTGCAGATAGGCTGTTCTGCCCTCCGCTGCTGCCAGAGCCTGCCCTGCATACCCACCTGTGTTGGTACCACAGTCATGTTCTCTGATGCCAAGCAATGGGCTTCCACGGAGCTTCAAAACGGCAGAAGTGCTTAGTTGTAACTCCACTGCTTTTTCTTCCCGTCTCCTTCCCACAGTGTTCTTCTCGCTCACTATTTGATATTTTTTGTTCAAACGCAAATTAGCCTCCATTTTACATTATGCCTAATTCTTTCTGTCCTCTGGGATTGGACAGCTGACTTTAAGCTACAATTTCAGATTTATAATTTTCAATGACAGATAAGCAGAACACCTTTAAAAATAAGATTTAATGCTTTATTGCTCTTGATGGTAAATCAAAATATGCTTTAGAAATAAAGTTAATTTAATGGAAAATAGGAATATATGCACCAAACCATTAAACTGCATTTAATTAAAACAAGAGAAACCACTTCATTGCGTACGATCACTGTCCCTTTCTTTACCCTCAATACCGCGATCGAGCACACCCTGACTCTGTGAGCCTCCCACTGCCACATGCTGTGGCTACTCTGCGTGCGCCATAAAGTGCTGTGGCAGCCTGCAGCCCTGTGGCCCTGGTGGCAGGCACTGGCCTGGTCTGGAGCCAGTGGCTACATCAGAAGGTGAATGGGGTGGGGGGTGTCTGAACTCTTCTTTCCTCTGCCGCCACTGACGGGCAGCTCATTTGGCATGTCTCTTTTTGGTGTGTTTAAAACATATATTTGCATGTGTCTAGTGCAAAGCAAGTCCAGGGGGCGAGGCGGAAGGAGAGGCGAAGTTCCAGTTAGATGGTTCCACTAGTGCTACAGGCAGTTGGCAAAACTGAGTATCGCTAGGCTGGAAGTGGGTGCCTCGCATGGTGCAGGCAGCCGACCAGGTGTGCGGGTGAGGGGTCCCCAGGGCAGGGTGCCAGTTGGACTTTTTGTTGCAAATTGCACATAAGACCAAGTCTTGGGGAGGGAGGACATGAGACCGGACTGCTGGGACCACTGTGGTCAGCAGGTGACCACATCAGGCCCTGGGCAAGGCACAGGAGGTGCCAGGCTGGCACTTGTTGGGTTCTGCTGGGTCAGCATGGAAGGATCAGGGCAAGGGGCTGTGTCTGTGGCAGAAAGTGAAGAAAACATCAGTCTATCCCTTTTACACCCCTGCCAGCTCTGCTTGAGCTGCGGGTTCCCCTTACCCCTTACAACATGGGGTGCCTGCTCCAAGATTCTCTCTCCAAGGCTCCTTGCTGGGAGGCCTGGCCACTTATAGGCCTTGCCTCCTCCTCAGTGGCCAGGGCTAGGGAGGACGTCTCCAGAAGCCCGCTGAAGCATAGGCATTTTTGCTAGGCAGAATTGGCAAGATGGTAGCTCTCCTGGAGGAGTCCATGGGCACCAGGCTCCAGCAGGGCTTTGTGTGTGGTAGGGGTGGGTGGCCTGGCCTGGCCAGCAGTGCCAGGACCCCATGCGGTTTTCTGCCACTCGTCCTCCTGTGGTTCCTGTGTGCTTGAACCCCCAACGAGGTCCTCGCTCTCCCAGTGACTGGGAGACCCATCTGAGGCATCAGGGAGGGAATGCTGGCGCTGCCGGGTGCTCCCTGCATTTTCTTACCGAGCAGGAGACAATGTCTGACTAGCAACCTGCGCGCTGTAGAAACGAGCGTGACAGGACTGTGAGTGCGGCTGCGGGCTGCGGTGCCCCGGAGCATTCTCACACTGTCTCCAGGAGAAGGGGTCAGGAGGCCTGTGCCAGACCCTGGTGGTGAGAGGAGCCTCCCAGGGAAAAGAGGGACCCCAGCTGGGCATGGCTGAGGGGCTGGCGCTCCAGGTGGACCTGCCCACCTGGTGCTTTGGCTGGCTACTGGGGATTTGTGGGTCTGTGTGGGAGCTCTGAGCTAGTCCTGAAGGTGATCACCTGAGGAACGAGGAACAGGGCTTTGCCCCGAAGCCACAGCCACCAGATCTCCTAGCCTCCTGGGGAGCTGCATCCTGGGCTCCCCTGTCCCTTTCCTGCATTCAGCAGTAGGTCCTCTCTTAAGGCCTGCTCGCTTGACCTGCCACCCAGGGGACGCTTGTCCAGCTGCCTCTGAGGTGAAATGCGGGCTGGATGTTGGTCCAGGGCCTGGGGTGGGCTCCAGGGTCTTTGGTGTACTGAACAGGGGCTTCGGGAAGCTGAGACAACAGAAGAGGCAGAAAGCCAGGGAGGCACGAGGGGAGGGCCCGAGAAGCAGCAGGGGGCCCCCGTGGGGAGCTGGCAGGCTGATTTCGAGTGGCGTCAGCAGGGAGGCAGCAAGTAGGCTGGGACCTAGGATGCCGAGGGAGGCTGAGCCCCCACCAGCCTCGGCCCGGCCCAGCCTCCCGTCCTGGCCCATCTCATGCCAAGGGGTCAGTTGCCCGGCACACTGAGGATGAAGCCCGAGCGGTTCTTGGTGAAGTCGGGCTCTGGCTGGTTGAGCCGCGTCTCCACGGAGACGGTGCACTTCTTCCCGTGAAGGCTGCACTGCACTGGGTTGGTGACGTTCACTTGAAGGTGGCGCTTTTCACTGCAAGAATAGAGAAGAGAGGTCGGACAGTCAGTCAGCAGGCAGATTTAGAACGGGGCGTGTCCCTGGAAGTCCCTGGGCTCAGCTGGAGCTGGGAGGCACCATGTCTGAGGCTCAGGCTGGAGACTGAATCGCTTGGGCCTCAGGTGTCCCGCGGGCACACCTCTGACCTGTGACCCTGGCATGCCGGGGCCCCGTGGCACCGCACTCCCTGTTGCAGAGACAGGGCCCTTTCTCTGGCTCTTCATCCACAGGACTGCACTGAAGAACCAGTTGGTTATATTTCTTTTTAAATTATTCTTATTTTTTGGCCCTAGGGAGACAGGGCCTTACTATATCCCCCAGGCTGGCCTTGAACTCATGGCGATCCCCATGCCTCAGCCTCTTGAGTGCTGGGTTACAAGTGTGTGTCAGCTGCTTATTTTATAAGCCAAGAAACCTGTCAGAACAGGCTGGCCCTTCACGCTGTACACACCCCCAGCACAGTTCCATGCTGCCCTCGGCTCCAAGTGGGCGGGGCGGGGCGGGGAGGCCTGTTGGCCTGGGAGCCTCTGTCAGGCTGGTGGCTGTCTGCCCAGGGCACCCAGAGCTCCAGAATCCCTGCCGCTCAGTGGGGGTGTGTGTCACAGTGTGGACTCCGGACTGACGTTTCTCCTTGTGCTGAATAGTGAGTGCTATGCAGTGAGAAGGCCGGGCGGAGGCCAGTGCGTGCTGAGCGCCTGTCCTGTCAGGACAGAGGTCCCCTTGGCCCCTGTTGACAAGAGGTGCTTCCTGCATGTGGCTGGTAGGGGCGGCACCATCACTTGGACCGGGCTCCCGTGAGGCTGGTGTGCAGAGAACACAGCTTCCCTGGCACTCCCTCTGGGTGCACCCCGAAGAAGACCCTGAAGTTTGGCAAGCAGTTTGAGGTGTTCTCCAGGGCTTTCCCAGCCACTTCCTACCTACCTCTCATCATCACCCATGATAGAGAGGCGGGAAATGGGCATAGGAAGAGGAAGGGGACAGTGGTTATCACTTTGAGCATTAGGTATCCGATACTTAATATCTTGTCAGCTGCAGCTAAAAGCTTGGCTTAGATGGTTATTTTTAACCAGACTTGCACGTAAAAATAGCAGAGCCCAGCAGAGGCAATGACTCAGGCCTCCTCCATCCTGCAGGACTCAGGGCTGCTCTGCAGGTAGATGCACAGCCCTTGCTCAGCGGCCATGGTGGCGCAGAGCAGGCGCAGCCCCCATTCAGTGGGCCATCTGGAGCTGGGGGTGCGCCCAGGACCAGGCTGCCTTCTGATTCCCCTTTGTCAACCCAGAACGGCTTCTGGTCCTGGAGCAGCCCCTCCTGTCCCCTCCAGGAGGTGGGCAGGTGCCTGCCCTTCGCTCACAGGCCTCTGGCCGCCTTCCTGTGAGGCCTGGTACAGGAATGGGCTCTACACAGGCCACATTCCAGGTCAGCTTGAGCAAACTAATGGAGAGTGAGAAGGGGAAGTCAGTACTGCCCGTGGCCTGGCTCCTCCCAGCAGCAGGCCCTCCAGGCGGGCACCCCGCTGCCCGGGCCGGTCCCTGTGGCCCCTGCCTGTGTTTGCCCTGCTTTGGGGACATCTAGCCCCTGGATCTGCTCTCGGTCTTGAGGCAGGGGTGCAGCCGGTGAGAAGGTGCGGACAGCAGCCAGGGAGATGGCAGGACTTCACCGGAGAGCCGTCTGTGGGCTCAGGGTGAGACCAGCTGCGGACAGCCCTGCTCACACTGCCCGTCCTGGGTGCCATCAGAGCTGCTTCTCCCGCCCGTCTTCACTGGAGACAGCGGGAGCTGGAGAAGATACTGGCCGGGAGGAAGCAGCACGCAGGTGCTGCGCTGCCAGCAGGGGGGAGATCAGCATGGGCTCAGGAAGTCCTCGAAAAGCCCCCAGCCTGACTCCCCCAGCTGGCCGCAGATGTACAGTGCCCTTGTCTCACGCTCGGGGCTGCCCCTCAGTCCCGTCCCTCCCATGGGATGTGCTGTCCCAGGACCGGGGCTGCCCTTCCTCCCTGGAGCTCTTTCCCAGCACGAGCCAGGGAGGAAGCGCAGGGAGGGGCTGAGCCTCCCCCGCCACGCCGCCCAGGCTGCCCCTCTCTGAATCCCAGACTCAGGTGAGCAGCAGACACTGAGCTCCCACTTCCCCGCGCCAACCCTCAGCCAGGGGGTCGCACACAGCAGGAAGAAGGGTGCTGTGTAGTGGTGCCCCCCACGCCCTCTCCGCCCCAGGACTTCAGGGTGTGTTTTCTAAGCCCACCTGAGATCTCTCCTGATCTGTCTGAGGTTTAGTACAGTCGGAGAGCAGTGTGCATGGGCGCTTAGTGTGAAAGGGACACTGTTATTTTACTCAGTCAAGTACTAAGACTCCTCAGGAGAGGCGGTTCCGAAGAGCCACTCTGGCGGACTTGGTTCCTGTTCTCTACGCGGGTGCACCCAGTTCGCCACACTCCAGGCGTGTTTCTGTTTGGCGCCATTGCTTCCCACGTGTCTGACTGAGGCTGTGGCGGCTGGGTTCTGACCCTGTGTTCAAGTCTGACAAGTTCATGGGTGTCAGTGCCATATCCACTGCTCTCCTGTCTCGGAATCAGGCTTCTCCAGGAGGGGGAGGGGCCTGGAAGGGGTTCAGATGTGGTACCCCGAGGCTTGGGGTGTGCCTAGTTGCGGGGGGGGGGGAATGAATGTGGGCTTGCCGGGTCAGAGAGATGCAGCGGGCCTCACAGACCTGGGGTGCCGGCCATTCTCTCCCAGCAAAATAACCAATCTAAGTCAGACATAGACTCAGCATGTGACCCCCCAGGCCTGCCCCTACATATGCGCCCAAAAGAGATGAAACAGGCGTCTGCACGAAACCAGGTAGTTCACACGAACTATTTAGAAAAGACGGGAGCAATCCAAAGGCCCACCTGCGGATCAACAAAATGCGGAATATCCATCCGCTGCAATATTCAACGGCATATTATTCATCAATGAAAAGGGTTAAAGTACTGACATATGGTAGAGTCTTGAAAATAATATGCTTAGTAAAAGAAACCAAGTGTAGAAGCCCAGGTATTCTATGCTTCCACTTATATAAAATGCCCCACCTGGGCAACAAATAGAGATTAAAGCCAGATGAGTGGTTGCTGAGGGTTAGAAGGGGCGTGGAGGGACCGCTCGAAGGTTATGGAGTTTCCTTTTGGAATGAGGAAAATATTTTGGAACTAGATAGAGGTGACAGATACACAATATTAGGTGGGACTCAGTGACACCGAATTTTGTGTGAATGTTATCATGATTAAAAAAAAATCTGGGGCCAGGGATTTAGCTCAATGGTTCCAGAGTCTGCCTGGCAAGTCAGGATCCTGAGTTCAATCCCTGATAACCACACACCACAATGCCCGGTGTGGTGGTTCACGCCTACAATCCCAGTACTTGGGAAGCAGAGGCAGGAGGATTTCTGTGAGTTCCAGGCTGAGCTCAGGGCCAGCCTAAACTACACAGCAAGACCCTGTCTCAGAAGAAAAAAAAAAAAATCTGGATTGACTTGGAACATAAGGTGTTACCCTCAGACTGTTTTTCTCTCCTTATTTCAAGTCCAACCAAAATAATCTTCAGGGCGGCAAGAAGTTTTTGTGGTTTTTTTTGAGGGAGAAGCTGCAGGCCTGCGCAGCAGCAGAGGGTGTGCGGGGCTCTTGGTGACGTGCCCAGATGTCACAGAGCCACCCTCAGCTTTGAAGGCGAGACACAGCTTCTGCGGAGGGCGTGGGGTGTCTCCCCTGCGGGCACCAAGCCGAGTGACAGCTGCCCATGGAGGCTGGCTGCACGGGCGGGGCTTTCTCCTCCCTAGCTTCTGTTTCGGGATTTAGTACCTCAGCAAACTGGAATTTGGGGACTTCCACCTCGCATCATCTGTTCTCAGCCATCTTTGCAGGAAAATGGCCTTTATCAAATTAGTTTTCTTTGTGTTTCCTTTGGACCTGTGTCTTTTGCCCATCACGCGGAGTCAACTTGGGCCCCAACTCCCCCACGCCTACAGGGGCCTCGCACAAGTCTGACTGGTGAAACTGCCCAGGAATGCCAGGGATTGGGGAGCCCCACGCCGGTGCCCTGAGCGAGCTGGGAGGACTTGAAATGATGGGCAGCTGCTCTTCTCAGCCGCGGTCCGGTGACTTCTTTCTGGGTGCAGGGCTGACTCTGACTCCAGCAAGAGCACGCTTAGGGGTGCAGTGGAAGTGGTGTGTGTGGGGGCTGCGGCAGGGACGCTGCGTGGCTACCGCGGTGCCTTTTCGTGGCAGCACTCCAGACGAGGCAGGAGGAACCCACCCACAGGCGAGAGTAGACAGGTGCCTTGGGATGATGAACCCAGAGTCACAGAGTCAGGCCATGCTCCAGCTCAATGTGACCAAGACAGAATGTGCATGCCCAGTTACCCTGAGGACGGGGCTCCGGCCTGAACGCCCGCGGCTCAGTGCACAGCTCTGCACTGCAGTTTCGCTTCCGTCCAGAGCAGGTTCCTCTGAAGTCAAACCACGGAGGGTTTCACAACCCTGCCGCAGGGTGGGACGGACGCTTGCCCACGGCCGCTTCTCAAGGGAGGCAGCTCGCCCAGCGCTGGTACAGGCCTAGGGCGGTGGGCTGGACTTCCTGCTCCGCAGAGGCCTAGCTGGGTCTGCAGCTTCACAGATACAATTTCCTTTTTCTTTCTTTCTTTCTTTTTTTTTTTTTTTTTGAGACAGGGTCTCGCTTTGTAGTTCAGGCTGGCCCTGAGCTCAGCCTCAAAATCACATCACAGCAATCCTCCTGCCTCTGCCTCCCGAGTGCTGGGATGACAGGCGTGAGCCAGCACACCCAGCATTGTGGTGTGTGGTACTGATTGCTGCTGGGCATGAGTCTCTAGGCCCAGTATTGTATGTGTTTACCAGGGGGATCGAACCGGGCCCTTGCAAGACAAGTGCCGGAACCACTAAGCTAAATCCCTGGCCCAATTTCCTTTTTCTTATCATGACACAACATGGCATGTTTTGGGGCTCAGGGTGCTGCTGGACCCTCGGCCACGTCTGCTCTGTGCCTCCACATGTGCCTCGGACTGCTCCCCACTGTGTCGAGGCCAGGGACACCATCCCCTTCTCTCTTTGTGGTGCCACCAGAGCCCTCCTCTCCCCTGCCTGCTGCCATTCCCCAGGCCAACACTCAGTGGGTGCCCGCGATGGGCTGGCCACCATCTAGGGTAGGAGAGGTGAGCCCAGGGCACTTCCATCACAGACAAGAGAGGGCGAGGCTGAGGGGTGGGCGCAGGGTGTGGGAGGAGCATGCCCTGGCCTGGGGTGGCTGAGGCCTCAGAGATGTAACCTCAAAGCTGAGGAGAGCCTTGCGGGAGCTCTCGGCTTGTTTTCTCATTCCTTTGGCGTTGCTGTACGCTCAGTTTTTTCCATTTTCCATTGTCTCACTGTGGTGCCGCCCACACGCAGCCTGAGCACTGTCCCATCCTTCGCTCCAGACAAATCCTCTGAAGGCCCAACAGCCCTCTCCCTGTGTGCCTCACCACGCTGGTCCTCTGGCCCTTTCCCTCCAACTACTACTTTCCTCCTCTTGTCACGAGACAGCTCGCACCAGGAGCCGGCGTGGCTCTCCTGTTCCCTCCGCGGCGTGGGGCCGTCGGCCTCAGCCTCTCCCCGCTTGGCCAGCACTGAGGCCTGGCCTCGGTTTCTGCCATTGCCCGAACTGGTTTCCCTGCCTTCCTTCTGCCGCACCCTTGCTTCACCCTCAGACAGTCACCGGTGACTCTGTTTAGGCACAAACAGATCCCGCTGCTCCCCGTTGCCTTTCTCCAGCCCTCGCCTGGCTTTCTAGGTCCCAGCTTCAGACCGAGGCGTTGGGCTGTGGCCCCTGCTCCTGGTCCCCGGGAGGGATTCTGCTGCATGGTCTTGGCAGGGCCGGGAATGACAAGTCCGACTCCTACAAGCTTCGGCAGGTGCAGAGGCATGTCCGTGGAGGGCCTCTCTCAGCACAGGGGATGTTAGCTGACGGCAGGACAACCGCAGGCAGCAGGAAGAGGCCGGGCGGGAGCAGCGTGGGGGAAGGCCCGGCTGTGTCCAGCCCAGGCTGCCGGCCAGGGCCACAGTGAGGCTACGCCGACCGAGGTTCTGCGCTCAGCTGAGCTGGCACAGGCTGCCGGCTCTGTGAACAAGACGCCAGAGTCCGCCTGCCAGCCTGGCCAAGTGGCAAAGCACAGCCAAGCAGGAAAACAAACAGTTTTCAATAAAAAAGAGACCTGCAGCTTGCTGAGATCTTGAAAAGTGAGCCCACTCTGCATCACCAAAGGCAAAGGGGAACCCCAGGAAACCAGGAGACGAGTCTCCTGCGGGCACTGTGTGAGGCAACCATGGAAACACAGTCCCACAGCCCTCTGTCACCAGAGGGAGGACAAGACGAGGCAAGAGGGACTCGAGTGCTGGCTGGTCCCCATTGTCATGGGAAGGATTGTGGCTGGACACCGCGGGAAGGGTGTGCAGGAGACAAATAGTCACATTTTGCACATTGCACTTGGGACGAGCACTCGCTATGAAAAACAACAGTAAAAGCAATGGCAGTTAGGGTTGGAAACAATAATGAACTAAAATCTTAGCTGATCTGGCGTGGTAGTGCACACCTGTAATGCCAGCACACGGAGAGGCTGAGGCGGGAGGGTCATCCCAAGTCTGAGGTCAGCCTGGGCTACACAGTGAGTTCTAGCCCAGCCTGGAGGATAGAATGAGACCTGGTGTCAGAACACCAGGGCTAAGGATTTAGCTCAGTGGCTCTAGCTCCTGCCTTGAAAGCACAAGGTCATGAGTTCAATCCCTGGTATTAAAAAAAGAAAACAACAACCAAACACCAACCAACCAGATCAAAATCAAAAACAAACAAACACAGCCCTGCCAAACCCCTAGATGACAAGAGCAGTGGGAAAGATGGTGGGTCCTAGTGGACATTGGACTAGCAGGCCAGGGAGACTGATGGACATCAGGCTGTAGGAGGGAAAGGAGAACAAGGCACAAGAAGAAGCGTGAGAAAGCAAGGAAATACAGACCAACTGGAATAAATATAGAAATGGGCACAGTAAACAGATACAGAACTATTCAAGGCACTGTCAGATTTAATTCTGAAAACACAAGTTTATGCTACTTACAGAGACACACTCTTGGCTTTTGTTTTCTTTTTGCGGTATCAGAAATTGAACTTGGGCCCTTATGGTTACAAGGTAGACTCAATACCACTTGAGCTAAATCCCTGGCCCCAGAAACACTAAATCATAATGACACAAAAAAGTTAAAAAAGAAGGGCTTGAATAAGATACGACTTGGATATTATTCAAAGGAAAGCTGGAAAGGCTTTGTTCGGACGAAAATCTCATCAAAAGATAATCATTTCCTTTTTCTAGGAAAGTTCTCTACATACACACGCACGTCTGCACACACACATACTCACGGGTGTTGACATCTTTCTCACACATGCGCTGATTGGCAGATAATATTAAAAGAACATAAGATGTGCTACATACATGTACCAAGCCCCCATGAGGAATGTCATCATGTACCGCGAACCTGTACTGATGACAGTAAAACTAGAGGGAAAAACAACATTGAAATTTGTGTGTGTGTGTGTTGTACATTTGTGTGTTCGCCACACGCCCCACTTAGAGAAAATATATTCTGTGAAAGCACACACACAGCTGGTGCTAGGTAGACCGTGTGAGAGAGTCTGAGAAGAACCTGAGGAGTAGCACTACGTAGAAACCTCTTCTCTGTCTGCGGTGTAATAAGCATACAGGCAAAATAGTGAAATAAAACCCGACAACAGTGCTACGTGCTCAAGCGCGTTCCCTCCACTCCCAACCGGATGCGGAAGCCGAGGCCTCGCGGGGCTGTGTTCGGGTTGGGATCTGGTGCGCGGTGCTGGGCCGATGCGCTCTGGCGGCCACTCTGCCACGGAGCCACATCTGCCGTCCCCCGAGAGCGGGGACTGGCTCGGTCAGCAGGTGCCGGGGAGCCTGCTCTCTGGCCCGCTCAGCTCCACCTAAGGCCGCGGCGAGACGGCAGTCAACGTGCGGCCGGGAAGAGCCGTGCTGGACCTGCGCCGTCCTTACAGACCGCGCTGTAGGATGTATGTCATGGCCGTTGTCCCTCAGACTGCGGTGTTTTGTTAGTGGCCGAAGGCAGATGGCAAGGAGGTTTACAAGCGCTTCACAAATATCAGCTTATGAAATCTTTCTTACAACACAAGGTAAGTTCCACTTTCCGAAGAGGAAATGAGCCCAGAGAGGTGAGGACATGCTGGAGTCACGCAGCAGAGACAGAACCTGAACCCAAGCGACCCAGCCCAGAGCCTGATGAGGAAACACGCCGGTGTCACGGGCAGAGCCTCCGCGTCACTGAGTGCGGGGGGGGGCGGAAGGAGAGCATGTTCCTTGCCCACACAGACATGGCTCCAACACAAACGGGAGCCCACCGACGTCTACAGAAAGAGTGAATTTAAAACAGGACATAGTGAAAGAAGCCAGGGCTGATTTCAATACGAGATGCTGCCCGGAAGATGAGGCCAGCACCAGGCTCTTGGAAGCAGGTATTCAAAGGCCAGTTGGAGCCACCAGGCAGCTGGGCTGGGACCTTAGGAAGGACCCATCATCTCTACCTCCTGAGATGTGGTGGAGACGTCATCATGCTCTCTCCACAGATGAGGAAGCAGCAGCTGGGAAAGGTCAAGGAGTTTCACAGCTGGAACGTGGGGGGACCAGGGCTCGGGCCTGGGCAGGCGCCTCGGCAGTGACACAGAGCCTCCCTGCCGCTTGGGCCTGCAGTGAGGCACTGCTCGGCTTCCGTGGGTGTGGCACATGGTAAAGCCCAGGGCCCTGAGGCTCCGGACTGGACGGCCAGTGTCTGTGCAGAGGGGCCGGGGCTTGCATGTCAGACCATACCTGTGGTCCCACCTTGAAGCCTCCACGTGGCCAGAGACACTGCTGTTCTGGGTGTCCTGAGAGGGTGCCCCCAGGCCTGGAGAGGCCTCGTGCCCCGCACCTGCTCCTCGGAGAATGGCCAAGGGCTGCAGTCCCCTTGGCTGCAAGGTTCTCTTCCTGGAGCTGCCAGCCCTCTGCAGGCCATCGGACCAAGGGTGGAGCCTGTGGCTCCGATTTGGTTCCTGCCGCCCACATCGTCAGAGATTCTGTGCTAACGGTGCCTGCTTTGCTTTAATACACTTGGACTCTGGACGCCGTCTCCAAATGTCCAAATTAGTGTTTTACACCAGGATAATGAAACCTTTCAGAATCAAACTAAGAAAACTAAACTATACCCACAGCTCCCTCAAATATGAAGAAAGAACTAAAAACAGAAGCAACAGAATACCCAACGGAACCACATCTCTGCCACAAGACAAGGGAGAGCGGCTGGGGCAGGGGTGGCCAGCAGCCGGCTGGTGTCAGCGGGGCCGAGGGCTGCCTCTCCTGCCTGCTTCCTCCTCCCGCCCCTCCTTTAACTCCTCATATCTGGGTGAATGTTTGCTCTGACGTCTCCAGGCCTTTATTTTCTAGCTGAGAGATTTTACCCCTTTGCTGAGGTTTTTTTTTTTGCTGTTTCCTGCTTCCATTTCTGTTTCTCCTTTCTTGACGCCTCAGCAACCGGCACCTCCACAGTCAGACCATCTGTGCACGTCGGTGTTGATTTTCTGCTCATTTCGGTAATGAAGGTGCTAAATGAGACTGGGCAGAACAGGCCCAGCCCCTGCCCTCCCTAGGAACAGAGTTCAGTGCTTATTTAGCTTATCATTATCAAGAAGCATTCAGGCCAGGTGTGGGGCCACACCCCATAGTCCCAGCACTCTGGGAGACTGAGCCAGGAGGATCACAAGTTTGAGCCCAGCCTGGGCAATTCAGTGATTTTTCAGATCTTGTCTAAAAAAAGAAAGAGGTTTGGGAATGTAGCTCTGCATGCAGGTCCTAGATTAAATCCCTAATAACAGATTAAAAAACAAAAATTAGAGTCATAGCCACAGGTCCCTAGACAGAGAAACTAACAGGATCTTGTTCCCTGATGTCTAAGAATCAAACATTTTATGGACTTTACACCCACACATAAACACACTGGGTAAAGAAATATTAAAACGGGCCAGGATTTAGCTCAGTGGTTCCAGCGCCTGTCTTGCAAGTGCAAGGACCCAGGTTCGATCCCTGGTAACCACATACAATACTGGGCGTGGAGACTCACCCCAGCAGCAACCAGTACCATATACCACAGTGCTGGGTGTGGTGGCTCACGCGTGTCATCCCAGCACTGGGGAGGCAGAGGCAGGAGGATTGCTGTGATGTGAGTTTGAGGCTGAGCTCAGGGCCAGTCTGAGCTACAAAGTGAGACTCTGTCTCACAAAAAAAAAAAAAAAAGAAATATTAAAACAACTACCAAAAGAATGTGTGTATAAAATGATGGTATCTATGCAGGGTGTGGTGACTAGAATCTATACTTCTAGCACTCAGGAGGCTGAGGCAGGAGGATCGAAAGTTCAAGGCCATCCTGTGTGCGAGGCCATCGAGGCTCTGTCTCAGTAGTTACTTCCACTTCATTCAGGTTTATAGAACTACATTTTTGAACAGGGTTGGGAAGTAAGAAAAGGAAGTTTCTCTGAGGTCAGGAGTTCCTAGGCATTGTCTTCAAACCTGTTCTACCAGGAACATCAGCAAGTACAAGCTCTGGGGTACCAGAGTCACCAAACAGCCTCCTTCCCGGAGGCTCACAGGTGGAAGGAGGTGGGTGTGTCTGAGCCCTCCCCAAGCTCTGAAGGGCAAGTGCCCAGGACTCCTGCTGCTTCCGGGTGGCTGTGGCTCTGACACTTGGCCGGCTGCACCTGCCCTGAGTGCCACCCCCCCTTGCAGACAAGGACCAAAGCCGAGCCACAGAAGTAGGTGTTGAGCAGGGAGAACCCTTTGGGGCATGGCTGATGGTGACTCAGCACCTAGCCAATGTCTGTTTCATTAATAATGTCCTTGGAGTTCTTTCCTTTTTTGGTGGTGCGGGGTGAGGGGCATTACTGGTGACAAACCCCAAGTCCTTCACATGGAGCTATATTCCCAGCCCATTTCTTCTTTTTTGTTTTAAGATAGGTCTTGCTAAGTTGCTAACTTTTGATCCTCTTGCCTCAGCCTCCCAAGCCTGTGCTATGAGGTTCAGCAACATCTTTGGCCATTGGGATGTCCTCCTGACTGGTGTCTCTCTATGGAGCCTGGGGGGACTTCCCAGCCCTCAGAGGTTGTCAAGATACCAGAGACAAAAGGTGTCAAGTGTCTTTTGAAGGATGAGGCCTCGGAAGTGAGTCCAGGGTGAATGAGGGCAGCAGAACAAGCCCCAGGCTGGAGCCATGACCTGGAAGATGCTCTAGGAGAGGAGAGACTGCACCCTGAGAGCAGGGACGGAGGTCTGCATCTGGCTCATTCCTGGCTGGCCTGGGACCCGTTCCCCGCCCCAGCCTTGTCTTGCCCTGTGCCTGAAAGGACAAGTGCTCTCCCGAGCCCCTTCTGAGAACAACAGGGGACCCCACAGAGGGGTGGCAGCTCAGCCAGTGCGCATGCCCGGCAGGGCCGTGGGGGGCGGGGCGCAGTGACCTGGGTCCACCACGCCCCCACGTTTCAGTGTCTGTGTGGAGGAGCTCGAGAGAGACAATGAGTTTTACTTGGGAAAACACCGAGTCCGACTTCCCGGGAAGATCCAAAAGGTTTCGCTATGCGTTATGTGGAGCTGGTAGTGCGTGGAACTCACGGCGCCCCCTTAACGGAGGGTGTATGAGCCAACTAAGTATGCCACATGCCAAAATTGTTCCCTTACACCTATCGTCAAGCAAGCTCTATTGTAAAGGTGGTGTTTACAATATTATTATTAAAAGCAACTGGGTGTGAAGGCACACGCCTGTAACCCAGTTACTCGGGAGGTTGAAGCAGAAGGATTGAAAGTTTGAGGCCAGCCTGAGCAATTTAGTGAGACTGTCTCAAAATGAGAGAAAGGAGCAGAGAGTTAGCTCAGTGTGGAGGCACTGGTTTTGATTTCCAGCACAATAAGAAAAAAGAGAAAGAACTTGGGCCATACTCATTGGGCGGTGTCCAGCAACGAAGAGATTGTGGTTTGCTGAACCGTTAGTAGAAGTCACCATTTAGGGTCGGGGAGTTAGCTCAGTGGTTCCGGCGCCTGTCTTGCAAGCGCAAGGGCCCAGGTTCGATCCCCGGTAACCACATACCATACTGGGTGTGGAGACTCACCCCAGCAGCAACCAGTACCACATACCACAGTGCCGGGCGTGGTGGCTCACGCCTGTAATCCCAGCACTCGGGAGGCAGAGGCAGGAGGATTGCTGTGATGTGAGTTTGAGGCTGAGCTCAGGGCCAGCCTGAACTACAAAAGCGAGACCCAGTCTCAAAAAACCTAAAAAAAGAAAAAGTCACCATTTAGAGGCACATCACACCACTATGAGATGCTCCAATTGGTGGCAGGTTGAGACGGTCAAGGGCTCCAGCGGCTGCTGATGGGCAGGGACAGTGCGGAGAGGCTCTCAGTGTGGAGCAGGGCACACACGGCTCAGGGCTCTTCCTGACCACGCAAACCGCCAGAGGAACAAGGTGCCACTGACACGGGCTGTTCTGAGATCACGGCTTGTTGCCCAGAGGCTCTGTAACTTGTTCTTGATTAAACCTGGGGCCTGTGCACTGACCACCGGCTCCCTTTTCAATTTTATTTTGAGCCTCTAAATTGCCTGGGCTGGGTTACAACTTTCAGTCCTCTTGCTTCAGCCTCCCAGAACGCCAGGATTACAGGCATGTGCCGTTAAACCTGGCTCATGGTCCTTGGCAATGTATACATTTGTCACCTTCCTGTTACTAACCCTTTCTGCCCATCCAGGCCACTATAACCCACGGCAAAGAATATTTGGCTAGTAGCAAGGCATTTGGTACTGAGGGGAATTCACAGAGGTTAAAACCAAAGTGACTATCTCTTAAGCCAACCCCAGCAGCCAGATGAAAAGAAACTAGTTTCCACTTTCTGCCACCTGTTTGAGAACAGAAGGGTTTTCACTCAGCCATACTGGCTAAAGAATGCATCCTCTTCTCACCGTGGAAAGAAGCTGCCACCCACAAGTGCTCCGGACAGAAAACTCACCCCTGCTCCCCTACTGGGAACAGCCGAGGTGAGGCGGGTCTTTCTCTCTGTATATTCTGCGCACTGCCTAGCAGCCTGCTTTTTCTATTCTGCATTTGCTATTTTAAGCGAGTACATAATGCATCAATTTTCAGCCTCTTACTCAATGCCTCTGCTACAGAACTGAGAACTCAGTAATCTCATCGGGCAGAGCCGAACAATATTCCAACAGATGAAACACTCCACGCAGCCTGATTCCCCTTTTGCTGGGCCAGGGCATCTATTTCTGGCCCTATAATGAGAGAGGAGCTGGTGGCGGGCCCTGGTCCTTCTTGCTCAGGAATCCCACATCATAGAAGCCACTGGCCATGGAGCTGCGGGAGGACGCATGAAAGGCCCTGGTGGGGGCTCAAGTCCATCTGAGAGTTCTCTCATTTTTTATTTTAAGTTCCCAAAAATGGGTTGTTTAGATGTGGGCTGGAGCTTGCCGGCTGGAAACAAGGGTGTGGGTTCTCTCAGGCCACATTTGTGCTTTTCTGGGTGCCATGAAGAGATCCTATCTTCTCCACCATCCCTAACTCGACT
>PVIR01009643.1:0-52471 GCA_004026965.1 Petromus typicus | reverse complement strand
TTTTGAGACTCTGAGCTCTGGGGCTCCTTAGGCTGCTCATTCAAATCAGGAAAGAAAAGCGGCGCGGCCTGGGCTGAGCTCTCATTCTGTGTAATAGAAACCGCCTCCTCACTGCCTCGGGCGCCCTGCTGGCGGGGAACAGCAGAAAACAGAGCTTGGTTCGGGGTCTACTGCCTTCCCAACGGCCCAGGGCCTGTTTGGAGCAAAGTAATGCAGAGAGTTAGGCTCTGAGCTCTCAAGTTGGGAAGCAAGCGCACCTCCTCCTCAGGGCCGGATGGTGCCTGGCCGGTCTGCATCTGGCACCCCAGATGTAGTCCTTGGGGGACACTTGGGACTGAAGCCAGTGGCGGCTTCCCACTGTGTTAAGCCATGTGAGCAGAGGGAGGCTGGAGCAGGCACATCTCTGTGGCTAGCTGTGGTCCGTGAGGTACAAAGCAGCTCTGCTGGGAGAGGTTGGGTTTTTTTTTTTGATGGTATTGAGGGTTGGACCAAGGAACTTGGCACCGAACTACATCCGCAGCCCAAATTTTATTTTATATTCTAAGAAAGGGTCATGCTACATTTCCCACACTGGGGTTGAACTTGGGATCCTCTTGCCTCAACCTCTGAGTGCTAGGGTTACAGGCGAGCATCACTATGCCCTTCTGAGAGATTTTCAAACACTAAAATCAACTTAGAGTGCCGGACACCGCTCATTCATTCCCTCACGGTTCCTTCCGCCAACACTTCCAGTCCTGCCCCGGCGTGGGGGAGGCCGCAGAGATGGGGTGAGATGCTGCCATCCAGGGGTCACCTTTTGTCTACACGCAGGCTGGGGCGGGGAGGTGAGGGCGAGGCGGGCGCTGTGGTGAGGACAGCAGGGAACCTTCACTTTTTAAAGCCAGCCCCTTGTGGCTTTGAGGCCGCGCTGCCTGGCGGAGCCCTCTAGGAACCGGCCTCGCCTGTCGGGTCTGAGCCGCGCTGAGGCTGGCGGACCCGTGGGCACCCTGGCCCCGGGTGCCCCTCTGAGCACCTGCGGTCAAGTCCTGGTTCACCCGGACCTGGCCTGGTCATCTCCACCCTGTGCCACCCTGTTCTTAGCTGGCAGAGTGGGTGCTGTGGTGGTGGAGGGGTGGGGTGCCTTGCATTTGCATGGCTGCCCCCGTTCCCCAGTGTGGGCGCTTTCTATTTCCCTCCTCAAGCCCCACCTCACCGGGCACTGGCGGGGGTCATTCATTTCCCCTGATGTAGGTGCCCGGGCTCCTGGGCCTCACCGTCCTGCCAAGATGGGGACAGGCCCCTCTGGGTCACCAGCCTGGCCCTGTGTGTTGCCACCTCTTGCCCCCCTAGCACGAGTGTCGCACAGTGTCATCTTATAACAAGCCAGGAGCCGGAGACACGGAGACCTGGCCACCCGAGAACACAGGACATGGCTTCCAGAGTCAGGGGGTCAAAGCCCAGCACCACCACTGTGTCCAGGGCGCCAATGGGCAACCCTGCCCAGACGGTGTCCCCCTTGGGTGGCAGGCTGACGTTGGAGCAGCCACCCTTTGCCTGGGGTCAGCCTGGTCCTTTCACTCACCTGGGTCCATGACACCGTCGGCGCCGTCACCACACAGGAAGGCTGTGCCCGCGTCCCTGCTCCCCTGTCTGGGGAGGAAGTGGCACGGAACCCCTTTTAAGAGTGCTGGCGCCACCCTCGCCTGCCCCTCCCACCGCCCCGCCCCTGGAGCCTCCGCCTCACGGGGGACCACGGGGTCTGGGAAAGTGACAGCCCCACACGCTGGTCATGGGGTGTTGAGTCACTGGCCATTTACATGTGAAAGCCCCAGCACCTAGGTGAGGGGCTGCCCGGGACCTGTGCCAGTCTCTGCTGCAGTTTGGGTGAGACTCAAAGTGCAGCAG
The DNA here is from genome assembly GCA_004026965.1 of Petromus typicus. Taxonomy (NCBI): domain Eukaryota; kingdom Metazoa; phylum Chordata; class Mammalia; order Rodentia; family Petromuridae; genus Petromus; species Petromus typicus. The sequence continues at coordinate 50,587 of PVIR01009643.1, read as the reverse complement.
ACAGTTTCACTATCAGCTCCCTGTCCCACATTCCCAGCAACCGCCAGACCAGACAAGGGCAGAGCGCCAGACAAGGGCCACCTGGCACCTCGGAGGGGCCCCCAGGACACCCCCCATGGCGTCCATGGAACAACCAGGAAGTGAAAGTTGAAGGGTCTGTTTGTGTTTACAAGGCCTGGCATCAGGGAGCAATGTGACAGCCTCCCCACTCACAGCTTTCAGGGTACAGGCATTGTCCAAACTGGATTCCTATGAGGGCCATTCCTGGGGGGGGTTATTTGTGGTTTTTGAGACAGGTTCTCGCCACGCAGCCGTTCAGGCTCCCTTCAGACTTGTCGTGATCCTCCTGCCTCAGCCTCCCTCTGTGCTGGGATGACAGGCAAACACCACTGTGCCTGGCTGTTTCTCAGTTCCTATCTTTGCTCAGCTGAGGGAGCCATGCCAGGGGGGTTGGCACTGGAGGCTGGCAGGCTTCGCCTTCAGGTATAAGAAAGTCAGTTACAAAAATAGTTGCTGTGGAAACCTAAAATCGTTAATCCCTGACCACAGCTGAGTTTATCCTGCTCGGTGGCCCCAAAAACCACGCTTCCAGCTCCTTTGCCTCCAGCTCCTGGGTAGGCTTGGCGCTGGGTGGGGCTGATAGCCGAAGGAAGGTAGGAAGGAAGGAGGATGGTCTCTTCCCATAGCACTTCCTTTTCTTTTGGAAGTTGGCAGCTTTGTGAACTTTACTTCCTGCGCTAGAAAGTGCACCATCTGAAAGACTTCAGGGGTGTCTCCTCAGAGTTGTGACCATCCTCACAACCGACTTGAGAACGTTTTGACTCCCTCCCATCCCGTAATCATTACCAGTGACCTCCGTTTCTCCTGTCCACAGCCCGTCACCACAGATCTGCTTTCTGTTTCTGCAGATTTGCCTGGGTGGGAAAGTTCTTCTAAACACAAGTAGCCAGAACGCAGCCGGCTGTCGTGTCTGCTCCCTTCAGTGGGCGCCTCTTCCAGGTTCACTCACCGGCCCGCAGGGGCCGGCTCTGCGTCCTGCGGGTGGCTCAGTAGTGCTCCATTGTGTGGATGTACCACGTCTTGTTTCTTCTTTACCAACTGGCCGTTTGAATTGCTTCTGGTTTTTTTTAGCTACAATGAATAATACTATGTTTGTATATAAGTTTTTATGGGGACATATGCTTTTATTCTCTTGAGCATATCCTGGGAGTGGTATTGTCATGTGATTGCTGTGAGTTTAACTTTTTTTTAGTTTTTTTTGAGACAGGGTCTCGCTTTGTAGTTCAGGCTGGCCCTGAGCTCAGCCTCAAACTCACATCACAATCCTCCTGCCTCTGCCTCCCGAGTGCTGGGATTACAGGCGTGAGCCACCACGCCCGGCACTGTGGTATGTGGTACTGGTTGCTGCTGGGTGTGAGTCTCTACACCCAGTATTGTATGTGGTTATCCAGGATCGAACCCGGGTCCTTGTGCTTGCAATACAGGCGCTGGAACCACTGAGCTAACTCCCCGGCCCAGGAAGATTGCTGAATTTGAGGCTTGTTTGGGCTACATAGTGAGCTCAGGGCCAGCCTGAACTACAAAGTGAGACTCTGTCTCAAGAAAACATTTTTTTTGAAGTCCAATTCATTAATTTTGTTTTGTTATTGGTGCTTTTGGTATGGCATGTAAGAAAGTGTTACTTAATTCAGTTCACGGAGATTTACTCTTACATTTTCTTCTTTCTTTTCTTAGGTTTTTTGAAACAGGGTCTTGCTCTATAGTCCAGCCTGGCCCTGAGCTCAGCCTCCAACTCACATCACAGCAATCCTCCCTGCCTCTGCCTCCCGAGTGCTGGGATTACAGGCATGAGCCACCATGCCCGTCACTGTGCTATGTGGTGCTGATTGCTGCTGGGCATGAATCTCCACGCCCAGTACTGTATGTGGTTATCAGGTATCGAACCAGGTCCTTGCACTTGCAAGACAGGTGCCAGAACCACTGAGCTAACTTCCTGGCCTATGATGGTCATTTTCACATTCTCCTCTATTGGTGGGTGGCTGGATTTGGCCAAAGGCTCATTCTGCACCCATTGAGACAGTTTTTCAACCTTTGTTATATTAACTATTTTATATTACATAAATTTTCTATCTTGAACCAGCCTTGAATGCCAGGGGTAAATGGCTTGGTAATGGTATATAATATTTTAAAATATATTTCTAGATTTGGCTGTTAACATTTTGTTGATGAATTATAGGCATATACTTACAATGATTATTAATCTTTTTAATTTTTATTGTGCTTGTCTGTGTGGTTTAGAAGCAGGGCAAACTGGTTAAAGGTCAATTTTATTAAACTTTCTGAAATATTAACTTTTGTTTTTCTTAATTTTCCTTATTTTAAAATTCTATATTGTAAAATTTCCATCTAGCCATTATTATTTTTTTCTTTATTTTTGATCTGGGTTTAGTTCATTTTTTTCTTAAGTGGAAAGGTTAAGTTCTCTCTTTGATATGTTTCTTCTTTTTAAAAATGCACTATTCAAAAGTTTAAAAAAAATGAAAGAAAATGCACTATTTATTGCTGGTAATTTCTCTACAAGTACTGTTTTCGCTGCATCCCGTAAGAGTTGATGTGTTGTGTTTTCATCTTTGATCCTCTCGATGTTTTTGTAATTTCACCTCTGAGGTCTTTTTGATCCATTAATTATTTAGGAGTGTGTTATTTAATCTCCATATGGCTGCAAATTTCTGAAGTTTTCTCCCGTCACCGCTTGTGAACAGAGAATATACTTTGATCTCAATTCTTTTAAATGTATTGAGATTTGGTCTGTCTTAAAATATGGCCTATTCTGGAGATTATCCTCTGTGCACGTACGTTACGTGGTGTAAGGAGAGTGCCCCGTAGTATCTGTAGGTCATTGGTTCACGGTGCTGCTACAATCTTCTGTTTCCTTGGTGGCCGACTGCTTGGTAGTTGTACAGACTATTAGAAGTAAGGCACTGAAGTCTCTGACTATTATTGTTGAGCTATGTGTTCTTACACTCCATTCTTCGTGTACTTTGGGGCCCTGCTACACACACATTAGTAGTTGTTATTTCTTCCTGATGGGCTGACCCCCTTATCATTATAAAATGTTCTTCTTTGTCTCTGCAAGCAGATTTTTTTCTTAATTCGCTGCTACCCATGGTTCCTTGCATTAAACCCCTTCTTTGTTTAGCATAGGTGGAGTGGATCTGGTGTGATGAGACTCCAACTGCTGCAAGATGATTCCTTTTCCCAAGGAGTTTGAGCTCCAGGGGAAGGTAAGGTGAGATGACGCCACTGCTGCCACAGTTGGCGTGACCGAGGCCACGTGTGTAGCAGCAGAGGGAGATGCCGATGGCACAGGGCCGTGCTGCGGTCTGGGTTCCCCAGGTGGAGACATCAGAGGCCCTCTCCAAAATTTCCAGGCAGCCTGAGAGTTTCAGCTGTTCTTGTTGCCAGCCCTTGGAAGTCTGCTCACTCTCTGCACACAACAGGCCCATGAATTTGGTGGAAGGGATGCTAAGGGCTCACATACGGGCGAGATTTTGATAGGAAAGGTCAGGGCAACATCAGCTTCTTCCAGAAGCTTCTAGAAAATAAAAATGAGTTTAAAGCCATAGACCTGTATTCCAGTCCCCTCTTCCAACTCATGAGGTCACCTTCCCAAGTTGCTCCCTGGGTTTTGGTTCTTGCCTGTCTGAAAAGCAAAGTGTCGGTGTAAGTCCGATGTATGTCCGGGGTCGCAGAAGGAAATGAGGCACTCAGGGATGAGATCCAGCAGGGAGAACAGCCTCAGAGGACTGAACCACCGAGCTGTCTTCCAACAGCTCTTTTATTATGGAGCAAATACAAAGTAGCAATGCATAGGGGTAAAAACAGAAGAAGTGGGCTGGAGCATTTCCTGGGACAGGCCTTGAAGTTCTTCCTGATTGTATCCCAGTGTTTGTTTACCGATCTGTTTGCAAGATTCAGTAACTCAAAACTTAAGATGTCTGGGGAACATCCTGTGAACTGGTGATAAGGAAACTCAGGAGTTCTGCATAACTGGTAAACAGCTACCTTTTCCCCTACAGCAAAGGGGTGGGACCACACTCCCTTCCAGCCGCTCTGGGGTTCATCTGTGTTAGCCATGAAAGCCTTCGTGTGTGGCTCCCTAGCGCTGGCCTCTGAGGAGGCCTGAATCAGGCGGCCATGAGGAGCCAGGAGTGAGAGTTTTGTGCAGATGTGGCCTGTGTGAGGGACTCTGGGACTCCCGGTCCCTCCTGGCCCCTCTGGCCCTGGCTGCATGGACGTCATGCGCTGGAGCCTCTGCTCCCAGACGGCAATCAATCTTGAAGACCAAGTGGTCCCAAGAGTTGCAGCTGTAGCAGTGCGACGCCTCCCAGCTTCCTGCGGATGAGAGACGGCAGGTGAGAGGTATAAGCTGCGGTGCCGTTCAGCGCCGACGCACGGGGCGCAGCGGGGCGGAAATCCCAGGCTGGGGAAGAAGGAACTGCCCTGAGTCCTCGCACGAAGGCAGCTCCCGCTTCTATCAGGCAGGGTGAACAAAGCCCTCGAGGCGACAGACGGCCACAAAACGCAAACAGAGCAACAGGTGACACTCGAGTCCCACAAGAGACTCTGCTCCACTTTGCTTTTGGACATAGGTGAATGAACCAAGGGCCTCGCACATACAGGCAAGCCCAACGCCAGTGAGCTGCCCAAGGTTTTTATTTGGGGGGGAGAGTTCGTTGGTTCGTTTGTCTTTAAATTTAAGGCAGGATCTTTAAATTGTCCGGGCTGGGCTTGAATTTGGAAATCTCCCTGCTTCAGCCTCCTGGGCAGCTGGGGTTACAGGGGTCTACCTCCACACCCTGTGAGAACAATGCGTTTTTCTAGACAAGGCAAAGACTATCTGAGGCAATCTTGCTTTGAAGAAGCGTGAAGTAGAGGCTGCAGATTTAGCTCAAATGGTACCACACCTACCTTGGCAGCACAAGTGCCAGAGTTCAATCCCCCGTACCGGGGAAAACAAGGGACCTAGGATTTTGCTCAGTGGTTCTGGCACCTACCTTGCAAGCTCAAGGTCCTGAGTTCAATCCCTGGTAACCGAATACCACAGTGCCAGGCGTGGTGACTCATGCCCATCAGCAATCACCACCACATACCACAGTGCCGGGTGTGGTGGCTAACACCTGTAATCCCAACACTCAAGAGGCAGAGGCAGGAGGGCTGCTGTGAGTTCAAGGCTGGCCTGGGCTAAATAGTGAGCTCAAGGCCAGCCTGAACTACAAAGCGAGACCCTGTCTCAAAAACAAACAAACAAAAAAGTTAGGAAGCATGCAGTGCATTCTAGGACAGAAAACAGTTCCCTGTCACTTCTGTGTACACCAATGCTGGGCCTCAAGGAGAGCAGATTATAGCAATGGTCGCAAGCAGCTCAACACTCAAGAGAAACTCACCATCCAAGCTGAGATGCTCGGAACTCCCCAGGCTGCGCAGGAGCCTGGCTAAGAAGCCAAAACTGAAGTTCCAAGCCCAGCGCATGACGTCCATGCAGCCAGGGCCAGAGGGGCCAGGACGGACCGGGAGTCCCAGAGTCCCTCACACAGGCCACATCTGCACAAAACTCTCACTCCTGGCTCCTCATGGCCGCCTGATTCAGGCCTCCTCAGAGGCCAGCTCTAGGGAGCCACACACGAAGGCTTTCATGGCTAACACAGATGAACCCCAGAGCGGCTGGAAGGGAGTGTGGTCCCACCCCTTTGCTTTTCAAACTTAGCTGTCCCACCCCGAATACGTTGTGAGCGGATGCACACTTCTTCGGGGCTCCGGTGTGTGCGGGGCTCCGGTGTGTGCGGGCCTCTCTTGTCTGAGGCACAGCCTTGTGTGTGAGTGCATTCAAGGCCACCCTGAACTGGGTTCCTATTCTGTGACCCAAGAAACTGGTGCCTGAAGGAGAAGTGACGTGACCTTTGAATCCAAGTTAAGGGACTTTTCCCACCGTGTCGAGCTGTCCCTGCTGAGGCTGGGACTGGTGTGGAGGGGTCAGGGCTGGCCCCCCACCCGGAAGGGTGCCCTCAGATGTGGGTGCATCACCTTCCATGTTCTCTGGGACTGTGCATGCAGAGGTCCTTCGGGGAAATCCTGCCTGTGAGCAGAAGCTTCTGGAAACCACCAGAGAGCATGGCTTGGAGTCCCCTCTGGAGCCACGCAGTCCACTGAGTGACTTGGCTGCTTGCAGGATACAGGAAAACTTAGCTAACTGCAAACTCAACTACTGACCCTGTAAGAAAGAATCTCAGCACTCTAGGAGTCCGGGGCAGAACAGTCGCAAATTCAAGCCAGCTTGGGCAATCGGTGACTTCGTGAGACGGTGTCTCAAAAGAACAAAGAAAAGGGGGCTGGGGAGGAAGCTCGACGTAAAGGGCCTGGGCTCCAGGGAGGGAAGAAGGAAGGGGGGAGCCTTGAGGCCCCCGGAGAAGATCCCTGACCTAGAGACAGGCCAGGCAGTCTCATCAGACTGTGGGCCGCTGATGGGGAGGACCGCCATGCAGTGGGAGCAGGAGGACGGCCCTGGGGAGGAGGGGGTGCCGAGTGGGGCCAGGCCCTCCGGGGGCCTCGGTCATCTCAGCACCTGTGCCCCAGCCGGGCGGTGGTTTCCTGCCCTGGCCAGGACACGTGAGGGGGGAGAATACAATGGCTGTGCTTTGGCAGGAAGGCGCTTCCTGTTTTGCTGCTGCGTGGCTCCGCGCTGGGCACGGCCGGGGCGAGGCTTGTGAGTGTGTTTTTCGAGTTGCCAGGATCCCCGAGAGGAGGGTGGGGCCAGGTGTGGAGGGTCCGAGGGCAGGTAAAGGAAGAGCAGGGCACTGGTTACTTCTCCATGACTGCTCGACAGCGCCTCAGGCCTGTGTCCTCTGGGTGCCCAGGGAGGATCCCTGCTGCCCCCTGAGACCCGGGCCAGCGCCCTGGGCATGGCTGAGGGTGGGTCACATCACGGGTGGGTTCCCTCCAGCCGTGACAGCCTTTTGTGGAGAACTTTATCTCGGCAGGGTAGAAGGACAACCGGAATGCGAAGCGGAGGCCGGGATGGGTGAGAAAGCCGAGCGCCCGCCCACCTCGCTCCCCCGCCGGGCCGAGCCCCCACTGCACTGCTGAGGTTGCTCATCTAGGGTCCTGGAAAGCCCAGGTGCCCGCGCTGAGCCCGCCACAGCTGAGCAGAGATGGGCACGTCCAGATTTGCCCAGGCACCTTCTTCTGGCCTCCGTGGGGACCGGACCCCACAATCCTGTCCTACTTTCACGTTTGGGGACCCTCTCGATCAGACCCATCTGACGCCTGTGGCTTCTTTGCCCCGACTCCCTTCCTGCGCTCCCTTCTGCTTCAACCGTTCTGGACCAGCTTTGGGGTCTCCCAAAGCCCTTCCTCCTGGGGGTTTCCATGAGCCTTCCTTTCAGGCTAAGAGGCTCTGGTTTCTTCTACTGTTGGATTCTCTTTGTCATTCAAGGCCCAGAGGAAACGGTTCCTGGCATGTTTGAGCTGCCCAGTCTGGGACTAAGTTAAAGAGAAGCACAGGGCTACGGATCTGACCCAAGGAGGCTCCTCCCAGGCCCACGGCAGATGGAAACGCTGCTCCTACAAGGTCAAGGTCGCCTATGGGTCGCTGCTCTGAGAACAGCTGGGTGGGATGGACAGTCACTGCCACGGCCTTTGGGGAGCTGCGGACAGAGTGGAGGCCCCCGAGGGCAGAGAGGAAGGGTGGGCGCAACCCTCCCTGCTGAATCTTGCAGGCATGTGGCGCTCACTCCAGAGAGGAGGAAAATCAGACTGGAGCAGTTGTGGACTTTCCCACAGCAGACCCATAGATGTCCCTCCTCTATCCCTGCACCGAATGGGGTGCACTGGGCTCTCTTATGGAGCCCCGGAAGCCCCAGCTCAGGTCCCCTGCTGCCCCCACCCCAGCAAGGATGGCAGCGCCGGGGGCTCCAGTGTCTGGGCAGTGCCCCTTTGAGTCTACACCTAAGCTTTGCTTGGTGGCAGAGAGGCCCCGGCCTGTGTCCCAGCCTCAGGGGCGCTGGGAATTTGAGCTCTGAACCTCTCCTCAGGGAGGTGGCACAGTGACAAGGGAATTTCCTCCAGAAAGGATTTTTTTTGATAGGGTCTCATTATTCAGTTCAGGCTGATCTTGAAGTCAATGAGTAGCCCAGGTTGGCCTCCCACTCACAGCGGTCCTCCTGCCTCAGCTTCCTGAGTGCTGGGATCACCTGTGTGCAATGCCATGCCCAGTAAGGATGGCTCTTCTTTATTTTGGTGCCGGGGATCAAACTCAGGACCTTGCACCTGTGAGGCAGCATTGGAGACACTGAGCTAAATCCTCTGCCCCAGGATAATTCTCAGGATGACAGCCATAAACACGCAATAAATAAACATGGCAAATGTCCAGGCCAGCAACTTGCCCTACATGTCACAGCAAATGTTCATTTCCTAGTCCCTTCTTAAAACGTGGTTTTGAGCAAAAGGTTTCTATTACGTAGTTCACGTGAGCCTCACTTACATATAGCAAACACACCCACTCTGGGGCACAGTTCCAGATTTTCTTTTAAAACAAACCCACACAGTAGCTCCAAGTCTGATATTCTTCTGTGCTGCGGGAGAGAGCCCTGCCTCAGCCTCACCCTCAGAATTCCTGAGGGCACTCCGCTGCTTTGTGGCCAAACGTCAGGCCCAAGCAAACAGGAAATTTCCAGAACGTCCTCTGACTAGCCTCGTCATTGGTCCAAAGCAGAAATGGGCGGAGCACAGAATGTGGCTGAGGCTCAGAGGCCAAGAAGGGACCAAGAGACTGAGTCTTTGTGGGTGGGAGAGGGGAGCCAGGGGCTGGGCCTCAGCACAGAGAACTTGGGTTTCTCATTCGGTGCTGGTCTCAAACAAAAGTCCCCAGCTTACAATGTGACCAAATCACTTGACCTCAGTTTCACTGCCGGTAAAAATACAACCTATCACAGTGTCATCTGAGGGTGTCGTGAGCGTGCAGAGCCATGCCAGCGGCACCTGGCCCGGCCGCTTCTCCACAGCCACGGCACTCCCTCCCTCCCTCCTTCTCTCTCTGACTGACTCACCGACCGCTTTGGGTTTTGGCATTTGGTAGATCTCTGCAGCGGAGAAATCCAAAAATAACCTTGAATTACGGAGGGGTGAGTGCGGAGGCACTCACTGGCAGCCACTTTTTTGTAAATAGCAGAAGTGAAAAGAAAAAAAAAAAAGCCATTTCATTTCTAGGGTTTGAAACCCAGAGGCCGGGGGGCCCGGGTCGGGGGCACAGAGCCGGACGGGGGAAGATCGGTGCTTTCTCTTTGCTGTTTTTGTTTTTGTTGTGTGATGATGTGGGGGCTCTCCGGGGATATTCCGGGGCGTAGAGCAGGGCAGAGGGCGGCGCGGGCAGGGAGATTTCACGCGGCCCTGACCTGACGCAGAGGCAGGGAACCGGCCGGCCCCGCCCTAGCTTTCTGACCCCCGCTCTCCAGCACAGCGCTCTCCAGCACAGCGGGCAGGTTCCTCAATTCGTCTTTCAATGAGTTTCTAAAGAAAGGTCATCTTCGGGGACTGCGTGATTCCTGAAATGCTAGCACAGAGGCGGAGTTTCGCTGTGTGTCTGTGGGGCCTGCAGATGAACGAAAAGAGAAGTGAGTGGCCTGGCCGGCTTGGCCACAGGCCCAGGCCGACGTCATAGGTTGTTATTATTTTTAACACTCCTCCCTTATCAGCCTAATTTTTTTCCTGTCCTCTGGTCTGTGCGTCTCTGTCACTTTCCTCCTTGTGGGACACACTGCCCAACACCCACAACTGGCTCATGTTTCGGCCCTCTGTCTGCGGCTCTGGGGCAGGACCACCTGGCAGAGGGGCCTGGAGGGGCAGAGCTACTCGCCTCAGGGAGGACAGGAAGTAGAGCTCGTCAAGGGGAGAGCCAGGGAGAGACAAACTCTTCCGGGTCATGCCCATCGTGACCCTATGCCACCCCTGATGGCCCTCAGCTGTGAGCCCCGCACTCTAGGCAGCTTCCAAAGGCCCTGCTGTGGCCATATGAGGCCTCAGGGGACATCTGGGTGGGAGCATAATGCTGTGCTTTCTTCGTAGAGCCAGGACTGGAGCTGGCCACCAGAAGGTTTTGGTGAGGCTGGCACTGGCCACCCTAGCTATGAGGGGGCATGGCCAGCTCGGGACTGCGGATCTGGGGAAGCCAGGCCACCCTGACCTCTGCCCTGCGACTCCCAAGTCCTCCGTAAACCGTGGCGTGCTTGGTGTGTGCCTTGGCCTTGCAGCTGCTGGAGAGGACCTGAGGATCTCGTGTGGCTAGTACAGATGCCCGGGGCCTGGGACCCGAGCTTCCAGAAGAGGCTGCAGGAGAGACAGGGGCTGATAAATGCAGGGAGCGCAGGGAGGTAGAAGCAGCCCCACCCCTCTCCACTGGGACTGTGTAATCAGCCTTCCAGATGTTGCCCTTCTGCCAGCTGTGCTGGGGGACCCCAGGTGTTTCCTCCCTGCACCCTGCGCTCCTGGGGCCTCTCTGCAGATTCTCATTGCTCTCTCCTAACATCAGCCAAGCCCTGGGTCCTGCCGCTGCGGAGCTCTTAGAGGGTGTGCCTGCGTCCCGGTCCCGGTCTGTGAGTCCCATCCAGGCCTTGCTGGGAGGTCACGGAGCTTTGGACCCAGTGTCATCTGCTGGTACTCTCCTCAGCGTTTCCCCAACAGTGTTAAATGTGAGAAGTTCACTGTCTGGTGCCGGTGTTAAGAAGCGATAGGTGCCCTTGGGAGCTGGTGGGAGGAATAAGGACAGGTTCAGTTTTTCTGGAGAATAATTTGGTAAACATTCAGAGGAAGTCTTAGAATTTAGCAGGCCTTTTGAACTAATTTTATCTTGTTTTCTCTTTAGGGATTAAGGGACGGCTTTTCTTTTTTTTTAGGTTTTTTTTTTTGAGACAGGGTCTCATTTTGTAGTTCAGCCTGGCCCTGAGCTCAGCCTCAAACTCTGCATCACAGCAGTCCTCCTGCCTCTGCCTCCCGAGTGCTGGGATGACAGGCGTGAGCCACCACGCCCAGCACTGTGGTATGTGGTACTGGTTGCTGCTGGGGTGAGTCTCCACACCCAGTATTGTATGTGGTTACCGGGGATCAAACCCGGGTCCTTGAGCTTGCAAGACAGGCGCCAGAACCACTGAGCTAAATCCCCGGCCCAAGGGATGGCTTTTCTTAAACCTATTACTACTGTTATATTTATAGCAATTTAAAAAATGGTAACAAAAATACTGACAATATTAACAAGGATTTAGAAAAATGAATTGCATTTTCTATTCATCTTAGCATACCATATAGTCCCCATAACAGTTGCTATAAATGAATATTTATAGAATAATCTAAGTGACAAAAAACCCCCAATAACAATAAAGGAAACATTCAGATCCTAATTTTGGTGGAAAATGAGATTTTCCCTATAGGAAGATGTGTAAGAAGATATGTGCCTAAATGTTTTAACCCTGTGACTTTGGGTACTGGAATTTTAGGGGATTCTTTCTTTTATTTCTTTGTGTTTTCTTAATTTTCGGCAATGAACATGCATTACATTTTGAGCATGGAAAAAATTTATATGCCTCGAGTCAATTCTCTAGGTATGTTTCTTGGAGTTTAAATTTTCTGGGGCCGAGATGTAGCTCAGGGGTGCTGCACCTGCCTGGCAAGTGCGAGGTCCTGAGTTCAGTTCGTGGTGCCTGGAAAAAAATTGGTGAGGACTGTGAGGAACCTCGGAGGAGCTGTCCAAGAGCCTTCTGTAGGAGGTTCTCCAGCCCCGCTCCCTTGCAGGTCACCTTGTCAGTGTTGCCACCTGAGCGACCCCTGAGTCACCTGAGAATTTCGAGAGCTCCGCCTCTTCACCCGAGACAACCAGTCAGCATCCCCAGGGTGGCCCTGGGCAGCTGAGGGTTCCAAAGCGGCCGAGGTGGTGTGAACACACAGCCGAATATGAGAACCGCTGCTTCTGAGCCGCCCTGTCCAACACAACAGCCACTGCCTGCTGTGGCTGCTCAAAATTCATTTAAACTAAGTAAGATCAGACTAAAAAAAGCTCAGCGCCTTGACTGCGCTCACCACTTCTGAAGTACTCTGGAGTACTCAGTAGCAACGTGTTGCTAGTGGCCCTGAAGTGGGATGGAGTCGAGGGAGATCTATCTGCACGGCACCCAGGAAGGCCCAGGCGGAAGCGGCCCTCCCTGGAGCAGGCCCGAGGTTCCCGGGACACCAGGCTCTGCTCTCGCCGGCTTTGGGGCTGCAGCACTGACCCGTGTGGCTGTCAGCGGAACAACTGTGTGCCTAGAAAGTCCCCCTGCTCTCTTTTGTCTCCCGTCTTCTGCCTTGAGCCGCGTGTTCATGTCACCGCATGTTTATTTTTGAAGGGGCTGCATGACCGGGTCCTCGCTCCTGTGCTGCCCCAGGCCTCAGTGAGCTGTTTACTGGGATCCACGGCTCGGCGGACAGAGGGCTGGGCCGAGTGTTTTCCTCACTGCCAAGAGGGGTGAGAGGAGCAGAATAACAAAAAGCCACTTCAAAACAGCAGCCAAAGACACCGAGCGAGACAAGCCGAGGTTTCGGGCACACGCTCACACACTCACACACGCCCCCGGGCCCCAGCGGGAGAAAAACAAGTCACGAGGGAGGGCTCGCCGAGGGTTTCGAGATCGTCGTGGTCTCTGACTCGCGCTGGGGCCCGTCCCTGCAGCTCTGAGAGGATCCGGGAGCAGAGCTGAGCTCGTGGGGACTCGAAAACCTCACCTGTCTTCTGAGAACTGTGGGGCCTGGCAGGGGACAGTCCCCAGGTGCCGCATCCCTGGGAAGAAGGAGGGCTGGGGAAGCCAGGGGGCAGGCCACAGAGACAGCGTGGATCCGGGAGTCCAGTCTCACCTGGTCTTGCCCAGGTGTGTGGCACCTGCTACCGTGGAAGGTGCGGCCTCCCTGAAGTTCTCTCATCGGGGAATCCAAGGGCATAAACGAGCCGGTATCCACGCGTCTCCTCTTGGGAACCACAAAGAATGTGATTGAGAACAGAAAGCCTGATGGCTCCTGCCCCTGCGCCCGTCTCCCGCCACCGGTGTCAGGTGGCTCAATACAGTGAAGAGGCCCTGGGAGGGGGCGGGGCCTGGGCTCAGGTGCCAAGCCCTGCTGCTGGCTGGCCGCCTGGCCGCAGGCAGGTCACTTTCCCCTTCAGACCTTGTGCCTGGCCCAGTAAACGGCCCTGTTGCCTAGAATGGCTCGGAACCCATGCCGCACGTTGGTAGCATGGCGAGCTCTGAAGTAAACACCATGCTAGATGTTCTGGGAAACTGCTTGGGCATCAGGATTTGCAACAGCTCTCCCCAGAATCCAGCTGTGCAGCATCTGCTCAGTGTGGTGTGGTGAGGCTCAGTGCCCACCTTGGCAGGCCTGCCGTAGGCTTATGATTCCGGCAGGCTCACAGGTGATGCCCGCAGACTGCACCTTGAGTGGTTCTATCTCTGTTGTCCTCATGACTCACACTAGCAAGCTGGATTCCGAGTTTTCGTCTGCTTTAGTTGTAGCCCTGGGAACCGGAAGCAGCTTCTGCCAGCCACATTGCTGTCATCTGCAGGTTTGATCTTTTCCACAGGAATCCTTTCAACCCTCTCACTGCTTGGACTCTGAGTCTGTCTAGGAATAGGAACCAAGAAAGAGAGCCAGCCAGGTGCGGTGAGGGGCCGGGGGCCAGCGGCTGCATTTCATGGGGATTGGAAGGATCCAGTGTACCCCTGAGGATGATTTGCATGCACCGCGCCAGTGTCTGACATCCACGGTTGCGAGGCCCTCGGTGCACCCCACGGGCAAGGGCTGGGGACGCCCCAGTTTGCAGGGAGGTCATGGAGTCTGGAGCCTGGAGCTACACTCCCAGCGCCCTGGCCACCTGTCCCAGCCGGAGTCTCTCTTCCGCATCTTTCTTCACTTGCACCGTCTCTGTCTCTTTTCCGCAGGGGCAGGCGGTGGGTCCAGCTAAGGGCTCCCTTCCAGCACCATCTCAGGCGGTGGCACACGTGGATGGCCACCTGGGCGCCACGGTAGCATACCTGCTAAACTTCTGGGATTCCGCTGGAGCCTTGGCAGAAACGGCAGCTAGTAGGCAGGCTGGGAGCTCTTCCAAGTTGGCTGTACCCAGATGTCTCACCGCCTGGGGGGGTGACTGGCTGGGTGGGCGTGGGACAAGAGAAGGCAGTGAAGCGTTGCCTGCTGCTCCCTGGACACAGGGCCCACTTTGGAGGGGCCCTTCGGGTGGGAGCGGCTTCAGGGAGAGGGTGGAAGTGGAAGAGACCCCCTCGGGCCTGGCTCTGGCTCTGGCTCTGAGGGCTGCTGGTGGCCTTATGCCTTCACGGTCAGGATTCACAGACTCCCCGCCGGTCTTCTGAGCGCCCTCAAGGCCAGTCTACACACACCGGCTCCCCTGAGAACGCTTCCCACCCCCCGCCCTGTGGCATCGATGGAGGCTACCACTAGACTTCCTCCCGCACTGTTCTCCAGCAAATAAGCTGCTTCCTGGTGCTCGTCAAGGGCAGAGTTTTTGATGGTGGAGGGGGGAGGGCTTGGCAGAGCAGAGCTCGCTTTGGAGGCCTGCGGGGCAGCTCCTGAAGGCGCCAGCGGCTCTCCTTCTCTGTCCCTGGAGACAGCCTGTGAGTGGCCTGAATTCTTGTGGAAGATCAGTGGCAGCACTGGGACCAGGGCTGTGCCCTCGATCCCCAGCACCTGAGACTGTGCCCGGCCCTTGGCTCCTGTCTTCTGATTACCGTTAGTATGAAGTGCCCGCTTTCTGATGAGAGCCCTCCTCTCCAGCCCGGGGTGGACATCCTGGGACCTCAGGGGCGGGGGGAGTTGAACCTGGATCTGACTTGGGGGACTTTGCCATAGACACACAAGGTGAGGCAAGGTGGCCCCACCCCCTCCCACTCAGCAGAGTCCCAAGGGCTCCACTCCCATTGGACCTTGGGATTTTGGAGCCGTACCTGCCATTTCCTGTCATGTGGCAGTCATGATTTGCTTCTTTACGTGGGGAGGGGCAGCGAGGCATCTATATCTTAAGAGTGAGCTGTGGATTTATAAACCTGAGTTTAAATCGCAGTTCTACTCTTTCCAGCCTTAGGATTTCAGTTTCCTTATCTGTAAATGGGTCTAGCAGTAATCCCACTCTCAGGGGTTCTCTGCATGGGTGCAGAGGGGCTATTATTGTATTATCTAGTTGTTATCAGGACCAAATACTTTGTTCCAACCTTTCTGAGGATGACTACCTCACCTGTGAACCAGAGGAAACAATAGGTAACCTTGAAGGACTGTGATGACAACCAATAAGAGAATGTCTATGAAAGCGGCTTGTAAATCCTTCAGGCTGGGACGTGAAGTGCTTTGGAACAATCACACCCTCCTTCAGCGCACTTCTACAACATCCCCACATGTGTACACACGCACACACGCACACACATGCATAAACATACATCCCTGAGTGTGCAGACACCACCAGCCCCAAGACCAGCACCCCTCAGGAAACTTCTGAGTGGCCTGACCCCTGCTGGTGCTCCAGGGAAGTCCTCCACCCTGCTTCAGCACCCTCCTGCCAGCCCTCCCCCCACGGAGGCCAGCAGAGGGGGAGCAGAGGGAGCTGGGGCTGTGGACTTCGGCTTCTAGAAGCCCTGTGTGGAGAAGGCTGAGCAGAAATTACTCCCGCGGGGCTGAGTGACCAAGGGCGGGAGGGGGAGGAGGCTGGCAGGAAGGGAAGCTCGCGGGTCTGGCAGGGCCGTGTGGAGCTGTCTCTGAGGGCGGTGTCTCATTTGCCCCGGCAGCCTTAACAGAGGGACTTGAATGTCAGAAGTGTGTTTCCTCCTGAATCCTGAGCACAGTCCAAGCTCGGGGCACCGCCAGTCTGGGTTCCTCTGAAGGCCTCTCCCTGGGCCGGCTCAGCGAGGCACCTGGTGTGCTGCTGTTGTCTGGGTCCCAGCCAGAGTGCCTTAGGGTCACCTCCGTTTTACCTCGATGGGCCCCTCATCACCCCGTTCCCCAAAATATCACATTATGAGGGTCCCAATTCAGCCTGTAACAGGTAGGAAGTCTTTTTTTTGGAGACAGGGTCTCGTTTTGTAGTTCAGGCTGGCCTTGAGCTCACAGCAGTCCTCCTGCTCTGCCTCCTGAGTGCTGGGATTACAGGCGTGAGCCACCACTTCCGGCACTATGGTATGTGATACTGATTGCTGCTGGGGTGAGTCTCCACATCCTGTATAGTGTGTGGTTACCAGGGATTGAACCCGGGCTCTTGCGCTTGCAAGACAGGCACCGGAACCACTGAGCTAAATCTCTGGGCCCCAGGTAGGAAGACTTTACATTTGTTTGATGACAAAATATTTATTGTGAATTGCCAGAAAGCACAAAAAAGCAAATAAAAACTATTTAGAAGGTGTCCTTAATTTTCCTCCCAGTTATTAAATATTCACCCACAGCATCAGACATAGTGGGTACAGAGCAGTCAGTCATAGGGCTGAGCTCATGCATTAACCAGTGGGCGGCGGGCTTTTGACTTGCTGAGACTGAGGGGAAGAGACAGTGAAGGGTTTGAATGTTACCACACAGCACAGTGGCTCTAGTTCAGCAAAACAGAACTAATCAAAAATTCTCAGAATCCGGTGGCCACACTTAGAAGAACGTGTATTCGATGGGAGTGTGGGGAGATTAGACTCTGCACGCGAGGGTGCTGCCACTTCTGAGAAATCCTGAAAGGTTCCGGGAATGAGCTGTCCCATAACTCACATATGACTAAGATCTCAGCTGAACCCCATGGTACAGCTGGGGTTTGCCATCTGCCTCTGTGGAGTGAGCCTGAGATGCACCAGTGCTCTGTTAAAAGAAACCATTTGAGGGCCAGGGAGTTAGCTCAGTGGTTCCAGCACCTGTTTTGCAAGCCCAAGGACCCGGGTTCGATCCCCGGTAACCGCATACCATACTGGATGTGGAGACTCACGCCCAGCAGCAACCAGCACCACATAGCACAGTGCTGGGCGTGGTGGCTCACGCCTGTCATCCCAGCACTCGGAGGCAGAGGCAGGAGGATTGCTGTGAGTTCAAGGCCAGCTTGGGCTACACAGTGAGTTCAGAGCCAGGCTGAGCTACAAAGTGAGACCCTGCCTCAAAAGACAAAACAAAACAATCCCCTCTGGTTTCTTATTCATGATTATTGCTTCCCCCAACTCCCTCCTTTTCTTTTCCACTATTCACTCCTGTAGGAAATGTTTGGAGAACTTTACATGGGGGAATAAATGTAACCCTCAGTCTGCTAGATGTCAGCCATGCTGACTTCGTGCTCCTCAAAACCGAAGAATGAATTCTGAGAAACAATGGAGGTTAATAGTAAGAAAACTTGAGAGAGAGAGAGAGAGAGAGAGAGCGCGCGCTCCTGAGGGATGGTGGGACCTGAGAGTGGGTTATCAATGAGCTCACTTCTAAAGGCAGTTTATAGAGCAAAATCACGAGGTGGATACAACATAGGTCAAAATTATGATGAACAAATAAAAGGACAAGTAGAGCCAATTGGATAATATTGATCCAATGGGGAAGCAGGTCACATAGCAAGTGCACATGGAAAAAAGTAAGTGGTTTTCAGAAAGAGATGCACCAGGAGGTCCATCAGAGGTCCTGGACAACTATCCAGACTTTTCTGGACCAGATGACAGTGCTCTTCCGCCGCTAGGCACGCAGGTCTGGACGCCTCAGCTTTATCTTGGGGTCCAGCCTCAAATGATGCACCTCCAGCCACAGCTGCCATGACTCCTTCGCGGGCCCAGCCCTGTCTAGCTGCCTAGAATATTCTGCCTCACTCAGCGGTCGATAAAGTGAGACTCACAGATGCGCGTTTCACCTGGAAGACGTAGAAGGATGCAAAGGAGACGTTCAAGTTGGACTAGGAGGGCTTTGCAGAAGACTGGAGGCGGAGAGGCCGGGCGGCTCGGAGTGTCCACGGCCCACGTGGTGGAGAGAACCTGCCCAGCCGTGCTCACCTCCACAGGGACGTCCTTGCCCTGTGCGGGAAGCCAGAGACACTTCTGTGGAGCGAAGGCGACAAGGACAGCTGACTGTTGCCACGACCGGCCGGCGAGAGCACAGTGCTGCCCAAGTCCCCACTGCACCCGAAGAGAAAGAGGTACATTCAGGAGAAACTTTCCGACCTGATGTTTGATCAGATCTGCTTCTTTGAACTGTTTTCTGTCTTTCTGATGTCAAGTGACACTTCTGCCTCCCCCGCTGCTCCTCAGTTGTCATTCTAAGGCGATTCGCTGGCACAATGGAGGGACCGGGAGGATGACAATCACTAACGGGAGACAGACTGAGCAGCCGGCTTTTGTTCAGCAAGAATTCCTGTGATTGCGGAATTGCGAGGCTCCTTCTGGAGAGATTATTCTGAATTGCGAGGCTCCTTCTGGAGAGATTATTCTGACGGCCTCCTCCTCCCTGCACTCGGGTGTGAGAAGCAGACGTGAGTGATTGGTGCTTTCAGGGCGGTCAGCCGGTCCTCTCAGGCTCAGCGAGGGGACCAGAGAGAAGCTGCCTCAGGAAGCGCGCGGGGCACGTCCGGCCTCTAACAAACCCAGCTCCTGAAAACCCAGCTACGACCAGTTGCTGTGGAGAAGGACTGATCGATGTGCAACAATTCGCCACGTGACACTTTAGGTAGACAGTTTCCCATGAGTGTTTTATATCTTCTTTTTAGTACTGGGCATCAAATGCAGGACGTCACAAATGAATGAGCGTCATGGAGGCGCCAGCTGTGTGCCCGGCTCTGTTGCGCTGGCCTGTGCCCCCGGCTCCACAGTATATCTTGGAACCCTTCCTCCAGGCACAGTCTCCTGTGCCGTGACATTGTCACACCGCTCAGGAGAGTGGGCGGCTTGGGCTGCGGATGGCGCCCACACTCAAACACTCTCCCTCCTGCAGGCCAGGCTGCACCCTCTGGATGCTGTGACAGAGGAGTTCGCCAACACCAGGCATCCAGAGGTGCCAGGAAACCTGAGCAGGAAACTGGACCAGTAACATATCAGAGGCCGGGTGCTGGGCGGTGCCCATGGTCAGCGTGGCCGTCGGGACATTCCTGCGTTGCCCGATGATTGAGGCCGACTCTGTCTGATTCACTTTAATTAAAATGGGAAGGCCAGTTCTACCCAATGGTAGGTGAAGGACGCCTTCAGGTAACTGGGGTCTGAGGACCGAGGGCAAAAGTGCCACCTTTCCCGCATGTGTCACTGGTGACCGAGGCTCTCGCTGGCGACCTTGTCACGGGCGCAGGCTCTTCCGTAAGGGTGGTACTGATTGTTGCTGGGGTGAGTCTTGTTTTGGTCCTTTTACCCATCAAGCCCTAAGTTATAGAGTGGGAGACCTGGGGTGCCCAGAGGTGTGCCGAGGGATGAGTGTATTGTCAACAGATGTGTGCCCACACCTGGCACTTCATGGCGGCAGGAAAAACTTGTGGACCAGCATTCAGAGGTACTGAGTTTACCTCATCCTCACACTGGCAAGGCAACCTGGGAATATCGTCCGCTCCTCCTCCCTGTTGTCTTTCCACATTTGTGCCAGCCTTGCCCTCCCTGGGGACTGGCATCGCTGGCATCGCTACCAATGTGCTGGTATTTGTTGTCATTCTGTGCAAACCCAGGGACTCTTCCCAGCTCTTGGGGACATCGTGGGTGCTGACGTAGCAGGGGCTACCCTGGGACTTTGAGTTTCCCCTGAGGACTGCATTGCCACCACAGCCCCGAAGCCAGGGATGCCTTCGCAAGGCCCCCCAGACGCTGCGCACTCCGGCTCCTCAACGCTGTCAATATCCCTAGCTGGGAGGCCGCGGGGCCCCTTCTAGCAGCAGTCTGCCTGACTTTTAACGGTGACCTTCAGAGCCCCATTCGTGGTGCTTGTCAAAAGATACTGTTAAAATGCAACTAGAAGAATGTTGTTTTGGTCCTTTTACCCATCAGCTGCTATGCTGTAGGATTTTCCCCTTCCCAGGGTTAAGTCAGAGAAGAGGAAGTGAAAACAGGAGGGAGAATTTTCTTACAACACCTCTTGCTTTGTAGACAACAAGCAAAAACCCCCTTGGGGCTGGAGGGCCTGTGTACTTTTTTGTGGCCTGTTCCCATCTACAGCTGTCACCAGCTCCCACAGCTCCTCGGGAGCGAGCAGGATTCTGAGCAGCCTCTGTGCATGGCTTTGTGTGTTCCTGGGGCGGCCGGCCAGCTGCTTCAGGAGGAGGGAGCTCCTAGCCTTTCTGGGGAGATACTGAGGTTCCTGACTTCCTTCGGGGAAGGCCAGCAGAGCTGACCCAGGCCTGCTGCAGAGAGGGCTTTGTAGACCGGACCTGAGCCGATTCTCCTCTTGGTGGAGCCCTTTGGCCGCAGACGCCGGTGTCCCTTGCTGCTGGTCTCTCCCAGCAAGAGCTCCAGGATCTCCCGCCCCAGAGCTCGAGGCCTGGTGACAGATGCTGCTCCCAAGATAGTGTCTTCCAGAGCCTCGCAGGCTGCCTCGGCCTTTCCTGCTGTCCGAACAGACGGCATTGTCTATAAGGGCGTGGAAGGCCCATGGGGAAGGGGAGGATATGGAAGCAGCTGGGATGGAGGGGTCCCTGCTCCCCCAGAAACTGCGGGCTGCTGTGCAGACAGGCACCGGCACCAACCAACATGGAGGCCATGTAGAGAGATGTGCAGGGGCAGCACTGGACAGGGGACTCTCGGAGTTGCGCACTGGCCCTGTGGCCATTGTACATATATACAGTTTAAAAAACTATTTCCTTAGAATGGTGTACACATGAACGTCTAACTGTGAGTGTGAATCCTTATTGATTGTAAAAATGATCCACTTGTGTTAGACCCGTGAAGGAAGAGCCTCTTCCGTCCTTTACTGGGGCGAGGGCATTTTCGGGCTCAGCTGTTGGAAGCATTTCACAGCTGCCCTCCCCACTGGATCTCAGTGAAGGCCTCTGCAGGTGGAGCGCAGGGCAGGGCGGGGTCACTCGGCTCTTGGGGTACTGGGGCCGGGGCTCCTCTGCAGTAAAAGGTCCTCAGTAGCTGTTCCTCGAGTGAAAATGGGAAGAAGGTTTCGACTCATAGGAAGCTGGTGGATGCCCCGGCTCTTTCTCAGCCTGAGCCTTAGGTTCGGGCAGATTGCTCTTCTTCAGGGACTTTGCGGCCCACCTTGAGTTAGTATGGTGGCCGAGTTGGACTTGTCCCTCGTGCTTGGGACTTGCTGCAGTGGCTGTGCTGGTTGGACAGTGGGGGCTGGACCGTTTCATTTCCCAGTAAAGGGGCGAGTCTGGTCCTAGTCCCGCATCCTGTACTTGCCTTACTCCTGTAGAGGGCGCTAGAGGTAAAGGGCAGGAAGCACGAGTGTGCTTCTGTCCCACCATCCGTCTGTCTGACCGTCCGTCTGTCCGACCGTCCGTCCGGCCTGTCCCAGGAGCG
Organism: Petromus typicus; assembly: GCA_004026965.1. Lineage (NCBI taxonomy): Eukaryota > Metazoa > Chordata > Mammalia > Rodentia > Petromuridae > Petromus > Petromus typicus. Next base: position 29,078 of record PVIR01009643.1, on the reverse strand, counting down.
CAGACACCCTCTGAATCCAGGTTCTGGTTCCTGCCACGGTCCTTAACCTCCCACAAGTGACACCCGTCAGACCAGTGCTTGTGGGAGGCCTTTCTGATCCTGAGAAAGCACGCAGTGTGTAAATAAACTGCAGCAGGCCTCGGCCGCTTCGCTCCCCAAGGCAGGAGGCCGCTCAGGCTGGAGCAGGAGCAGCGATGGGTTGATTTCTGTCGTGGTGGAAATTTCTCCTCTCACTCTTCTTGGCTGCATTTCTGTGAAAGTCAGATGAAGAAGAAAAAGCACACAGGCTTATTCGGTGTAAGATTTACACGACAAGAGCTTTCTGGGGAGTGAAGACCTCAAGAAATGGTGGAGTCCACATTCCGGACCCCGTGTCTGGGGGTCACGTATCCTGAGCCTGCGGCACACGCCACCCTGGGCTCTGGCCAGCTCCACGAGTGCGGGCTTCCTGGGCTCCACTCTGCTCTGGGTGTGCAGCTCAGCTGGGCCGCAGCGGGTCAGACGCGCCCTCGCCTCTTCATCTCCTCAGGCGTGTGGGGAAGCTATTCTGTGAGGAGTGCCCGGCAGGGCTGGAGCTCTGTCTCCATCCTAAGCTAACTGTGTGGTTCTGGACCAGTTATTAACCTCTCTGAACCTCAGTTTGTCTGTCTGCAGAATGGACAATGTGTGTGTGGAGGGATCGAGTTACTTCACGTCCCTCATGACATGCTCCCTCTTCTGTTAGCCCAGGATGTTTGGCTGGAATCATACTGCAACAGATGAAACTATGGCTTTCAGCGGATCCGTAAAGTGTGATCAAAAGACACAGTGAGTCTTTAAGTAGGACATGTGAGTGGTGTTACAAGCTGTGGTCATGAAAGTCTATGGCGGATGCTGCTGCCACGGCCACGGCGTGTGGCGGAGAAGCTGGGTGTACAAATGGCGCTGAGTCCTTGTCCACTGTATTGCTGGAGCCGGCACCGTGCAGCGTTGGGGCTTCTCCACGGCCAAAATGACCCCAGGAAGAAGGAGTTTTGAATCACTTCGGGGCCTGGGGACAGTGCAACAGAGCAACTAAAGGAGTTCCCGGAGGAGCAGTGCGGACCTGCCACAGAGGCCGCGGAATGAGGGGTGTGTGTGTCTTAAGCGGGGGGAGGGGCTTCGAGGGAGATTCATGGCAACGCATTCATTACTGGCTTGTATTTTTAAAAAACTTAGTAATCATATTTTTAAAATCACATCTCATTTTCAGAGACACTCAGTGAACGGGTTTAGATGTTCTGCAAGTTCTCACAGGCGCCCTGCTTTGAACGGCCCCTCCTCTTCCTCCTCGCCCGAGGTACACACCACTTGGACCCGGCCGCCACAGGCCCTGGAAACAAGCACAGCACCTCGCACAGTTTCGCATTTCCTTCTCACATCCACTCCAGGAAGCAGATACTGCAGTAATTTTTTCCCTCTTGTGCAGATGAGAAAACTAAAAACTGAACTTGAACCACAAACTGTACTGAACCCATTCTCAACCTCAGCTCTTTATCGATTCTCGCCACCTGATCGACCTCATCCTTTAGGTGGGACCCGCCCAGTGCCGCGTCTGGAGCCTCAGCACATTCTGAGCGCTGGGTGCTAGTCTCTGGAGTCCGGGCTGTCCGAAAACACTGGTGGGGGCGAGGGGACAGGTGGTCAAGTTTTCCTGAAAATAAGATCTGTCTGCCACATGATCACCCTCGAAAACTAGGGGTCCAAAATGGCAGTCCCAGGAAAATGTCTGTGCACACGCTGAAGGTTAGATGTAGACCCATATCTCTCACCAGGCACTAAACTAAAATTGAAATGACCAAGGATCTAAATATAAAAGCAGAGCCATCTGCTGGAAGACAGAATAGGTAGCGCTCTGGAAGACTTAGGCACAGGCAAAGACTTTATGAAGAAAGCCCCGATCACACAAAAATATCACAAAGGATCAACAAGCAGGATCACATCAAGTAAAATGCTTCTACACAGCAAAAGCAACCACCGAGAGAGTAAAGAGACAATCTGCAGATGGGAAAAAACCTTGCCAGCTGCTCAGACAAAGGACTAACATCTCGAGTACAGAGTGTAACCCGCCCCACACCCCAGTGAAAGACCCAGTCCAAATTGGTCATCTGAAACGAACAGCCATTTTTCAGATGCAGATATACAAACAGGAGATAAACACATGCAAAAGCACTCGACATCACTGGTTGTTTGAGAGATGCGAATTAAAACAACACTGAGATTTCATCTCACTCCAGAAAGAATGGCTGCCATCGAGAAGCCAACCGATAATCAATGCTGGTGGGCCGTGGGGAGAAAGGAACACTTCTCCACTGCTGCTGGGGCATAGACTGCTGCAGCCACTCTGGAAATCAGGGTAAAGATTCCCCCCCAAAACTCCAGCTACACCCAGCTGTTCCCCTTCTAGTTATATTCCTTAAAGTTAAAAGCATCTTACCCTGGTGATGCAGAACACTCATATTTACAGCAGCCCAATTTATAAATCTTGGAAACAGTCTAAGTGCCCATCAACAGATGAATGGATAAAGAAAATATGGAGTTTGTATACAGTGGAATAGCGCTCTGCCGTGAAGAAGGACGGGCTGGGATCATCTGGAGGAAAATGGAGGCAGCGCAAGGCCATCATCTCAAGTGAAATAAATCAGCCACGCAAGTTTAAATATTGCATTGTTTCTCCTGAGAAACCCGAAGGATAAATAAGCATCACAGAGGATGGATTTGGGGGAGCAGGGAATGGGAAGGGGAACAATGGGGGAGGGGAAGGGAAAGGGAGGAAGGGAGAAGGAAGAAGAGAATGGAAGGCAAAGAAGGGTTGAAGGAAGGGGATGAGGACGCATTACAAACAAGCACAGCCTCCCTGTGGTGAGTGTGATTGGTCTGTATGACGCGTCCAAACAAAAAGAAAAAAAAAAGCCAGCCCCGATCAGCTTATACTTTCCTCTCTGCCCTTGCTCTTGTGTGCCCAGTGGCTGCTTGGGGAGGTGGCATGATGTGGCATGAGAAGGTGCCCCCGGGGGACTAGCCAGTGACCCAGGACACAGGGCATGCTCTGAGGGGGGGGGGGACCTCTCTAAAGCCACGTGGGGCGAGCTGGGTGGAGTGGAGAGGAACGCGGCGCCATCTGCCTGTGCAGGGACGTCCTGAGATTTCTGATGCTCGACCAGGGTGTCTTCGCAGGTTTCCCATGGTTCACAGGCTGACAGGAAACCACAGCAGGTGTCCAGGCAGACCGCGCAGCAGGCAGACGGAAGCTCCGGGGAGATGACCCCTCGTGCCCCCTCACATCGCCCGGCGTTTGTTTTCAGTCTGTGGGTTCCTGTGGGGGTGGGGTGGACCGTGCCGGAGGGCAGGACACGATCCGTCGGGGAGTCCTGTGCGCACCTATGCCTGCCATTTCAAGACTGCTAAGCGGGCTCCCCTGTCCAGTCGTGCGGGTTGTTGACCCACCAGGACGGAATCCCTCGGACAGACAGTCAGTCTTGTGTCTCTCGGTTCCTTCCCAGGAAAGGTGGCTCCCAGGAGTGTGTGGTCTGCGCAGGCCCGTGGAGATTTCACAGGTGAAGTGACCCACGCAGACCTCACTCCGGGACCTGGAAAGTGCAGAACACCTGGCCATATACTGTGTTCGTCCACTTTTATTCTTTATTTGATGATCATAGAAATAACTTCATTAATTTCCACATGCATTACAAGCTACTTTTGGCCCAGGGACAATTTTTTTTTTTTCCTGAGACAGGGTCTCACTATGTAGCCCATGCTGGCTTTGAATTCACAGTAATCCTTCTGCCTCCACCTCCCAGGGGCTGGGATCACAGGTGCTCTGCCGTGCTTGGCTATAACCAAGGATAGTTTCTAAGAGAATAAGATTCTGTCCTCTCCAGTAAAAGGAAATATATCTTTTTATTACTTTAGTCTTTTCTAATGAGCATTAGCCCATCGTATGTGGGGTTGTTGAGGTGGTTTGGGTGGGAGGAAGATCTTTTACACAAGTTCTTTAAAATAGCGTATATTTAAGATATCATGGCAGTGACGGTTGTAATAACAGAACTCAAGAGACTGAGACAGGAGGATCACCATGAGTCTGACCAGCCTGAACTGCATAGTGAGATCCTCTCTCAAAAAACAAAATGATAGGGGCTGGGGAGTTAGCTCAGTGGTTCCGGCGCCTTGCAAGCACAAGGACCCAGGTTCGATCCCCGGTAACCACATACCATACTGGGCGTGGAGACTCACATCCAGCAGCAACCAGTACCACATACCACAGTGCCGGGCATGGTGGCTCACGCCTGTAATCCCAGCACTCGGGAGGCAGAGGCAGGAGGATTGCTGTGATGTGAGTTGGAGGCTGAGCTCAGGGCCAGCCTGAACTACAAAGCGAGACCCTGTCTCAAAAACAAACAAACAAACAAATAAAAACAAAATGATAAACAATAGCATGTATGTAAGCATAAGCATAGTCCCCAATATATTTATGTTTAGGACTTTTTTTATGGCGAACACAATAGTTTTGCATTTATGCTGATATAAAATTTCTCCATAAAATAAAAAAGTAGAAGCCACTAATAATTCACAGAAAGCTGTGAAGGGATCGTAGCTCTAGTGATACGCAGAAACAGTAGACTTGTGATGGAAGTATGCAAATAGCTGCCTTGGGGGAGTGGAGTTAGTGAAATCGAAGCTGCTTGCCCCTCATTTTGCTTTATGTGAGAATATCCATCAACACTCATTTCACGGGCTTTGTGTCTGTAATGTGGTCGTAATCTCGACGTTGCCTAGAACTCGAGTTCACTGTAGGGCACCCCTCCCCCGAGTGCGGATGGTTTCCGAGGTCTAAAGATGTGGTCCTTTGATTAAGCACAGTGCACGGGAGGAGCACGGATCTGACCGTATTAGAGAAAGCGGTGCTTTCTAGTGGTCTCGGCCTCAGACATCAACAGGGATCACCCTCCTGGTCGTGGCTCGCCACATAGGGGCCAGGAGGAGGGATGGAAGGGCACGGGGGTGGTGGGGGAAAGGAGTCTCAAGGGCCACGTGCTAGAAATTATCTGGAGATCTGTTACTCGGAAGGAACTGCGTTTATTCTGTGACTTCAGAGTCCGTAAACAGGAGGCTACAGGGATAGGAAGTCAGACTGTAGGTCCTTCGTGGACAAAGGAGAGGGTGAGCTGTCAGGAGAGATGACAGGGTCCCCAGACCAGAGGCCAGAGGTATTGATTTCAGCAGAGCCGGATGTCCCTGGGGACCAAGGGCTGGGTGGGTGCCGGCGGGGACCGGCCTAAGGTCCTCTGTCCTCCTGAAGGCCTTTCCTAGCTTTCAAGAGGTTCTTCAAATATTACCTGCCAGTCACTGTCCCAGTTTTGTGTCTCTGCAGCTATTCGGAATTCCCCTCAGCAAATGATCACATTTCTCTCCTAAACTCTTCAGAGACCGTCTGGGGCTAGATGAGAAGAGAGGACCCGAGCTGTGCTTTGAAAATTAGGCCACTCGGCGTTTGATAGTGTGCAACTTGCATTTGAATCAGGTGCTGTTTATGTGCAGCGAAAGTGCTAGAGAAGTATACAGCAGCTTTGTAATCCCATGTTCCAGGCCGGGGATTTAGCTCAGTGGTTCCGGGAGTTCGATCCCCAGTAACCACATATAGTACTGCTGGGTGTGGTGACTCACGCCCAGCAGTAATGAGTACCAGCCACAATGCTGGGCGTGGAGACTCACACCTGTAATCCCAGCCCTTGGGAGGTGGAGGCAGGAGGATTGCTGTGAGTTTGAGCCTGAGTTCAGGACCAGCCTGAACTGCAAAGTGAGACCCTGTTTAAAAAAAAAAAACAACCAATTTTCATCATTTCACATTCTAAGAGCTTACACTTGAGGGTATAAAATGTAGGATTGATAGTTTGAACCTGGCAAATGGTTATTTTTGCAGATAAAGACTTGCATTGGCATTTTATAAGGACAGTAAGATGCTTAGAAACAGTCTCATAACTACAGATAGACTTAGCATTTTCTGCTGAACTGTTTTCCGTACGATACTGACCAGAGAAACATTAGCACAAATGGCCACACGACCTCTCGGCGTGATTTCTCTCAAAGGGACTGAGTGCCTCGCAGTGCCCTTTCTGTCTGCAGACACCGAGCTCTTTTATGTGCCAACCACTGAGAAGCCAGCTGTTGTTGCTCTGGGAAGCTTTGTCTCAGTGAGAGGCAACCGATACAAAGTGCGCAGGGGCTGCAGCCAGGTGGGAGGCCTTGTGTGGTGGCGCTGGGCGCTGGGCGCTGGGAGGGGAATTATTTCTGCAAGGAGGCGTCAGAAAATCTAATCGCAGTGTTGCTTCCTGTTCACACAAGGAACTGATGCCCCCACTTAACTGCAGCCGCAGGAGTTCCGCTGTCCACTACCTCCACGTGACATCTTGAATTAGCCTCTGAACGTGCAGGGTCAAAACAAAGCACCTGGATGCACCTGCAGATCACCGTGAGGCGCCCAGGGTCCCTCTGAGGGGCTCTGACACGAGCTGGGACGGGGGGCTGCTGTTTGCCTCTCCCTCGTCAGGTCCTAATGGGGCTGTTTTCCGAGAGCTGGATTGCGGTCGTGTGGGTGTCAGTGTACTTTCCGCAGCCCCAGCCTGTGAGGCCTCGGCGTGGCAAACCTTTTGGGGCTTTCAGTGATAACAGCAAGCCCGCTGTGTGGCCCATGTGCTGTGGGTTGGCCATGCTTCCCATTGCCCCCAGGGTGCCAACCTGAGCCGCACCCTGCTTATGCTCAGTCTTGCATGAAACTGGACACGATGCTAAGCTCCGGTGTCCACACTCAGAAAAGGCGAGGTCAAAACTGCCAGTGAGGGGAATTTGAAAACTGCACTCTAGGCTCACGGGACTGCCGTCGGCGCAGGGTCCTGCAGCACCTCCAACACCTGCCCACCAGCCTGCAGAAGGTGAGCGCGGACTGCTGGGGGACGTCTGCAGTAGGGGAGAGCAGGCCAACAGGGCAGTTAGGGAACCAGAAGTTTGGGGCATAACCAAGGGACAATCAGAGGAGTCCCCAGCTTGATCTGTTAAAAAGGACAGAATGTAAGCCCTCCCCTCCGACTCCCACTCCTGCGCGGATGCGCTAAAAACCCAGAAGCAGCTCCATCTATTTTAGAGTTGAAAACAAATGCAGGGTTTACGCTGCTTGCCCAGCGCCTGTGGGACATGGAAAAAATCAAAGCTTCACTCACGTCCTCAACGTCAAGGCTGAGAAACTTCCACGCTGGTGACCTCCACAGCAGAGGGGATTTAACCCACCCCCAGGTCCAACCCCGACAAGTACCTCAGCTCCACCGTGTCCTCCGGTGACGCATCCTCGCTGCGGCAGGCTCGGTCTACCTTTCCTCAGCACCATCGCACCCATCTGGAGGCCTTGGCACCGGGGCAAACCTGCCATCTCGCCGTCTGAGGCCCAGCGGAGCTGCCCACCGGCCTGGTGCCCAGTCCCACCCAGGAGCGGCGCTGCCAGCCCCAGCACTGCGGTGACCCACAGGCTTTTCTTTCCTCAGCAGAACGGCTGTCACAGGGCACTTTCATCCAGCCCGCGGCCCCTCTGCTCTTCAGACTGGACCCTGGTCCCACCTGCTCAGTGCTATGTGCCCACTGGTACGGCATCCCTCACTGCTGTGCAAACTCGGGGTTCGCACGATTGTTTCCACCGAGATCACATCCACATTTAAAACTTCCCTCCACCACATGTGAGAACTTTGGCGGCTTCATGGCCACAGCCGGCGGGGTGAGCACGCAGCGGCTGGCTGTCCACAGCCCGCTAGTTCGGGGACAGGTCGCGCTCATCAAAGACACAGAGAACATGTTTTTCACTTTTTATTACATGGGACCTTTAAGAAACATAGACCATCAGATATACCACTACGTAAAAATCTATTCTAGTTTTTAGGAAGCGTACATGTCACAAACTCTCCTGCTTCTAGTCTCCGAGTCTTTACTGAGGTTTATCAAAAAGGTTGGCTCTGCCCTACAGGATCCTGAGCCTTGAGGTGTTGAATGTTCCGATTTATTATAAAACAATTCTGAGCAGACGAACGTAATTGCCAGTGGTTTTTCCGTCCTAATGTTCCAATCCCTAAGAGAACACTTGCGATCTGGTCTGTCTTTGGAAAACCTGGTAAAAAAAAAAAAATTCCCCTCCCCACAATGAGGATGAATTTCCCGGACACGGTACGAACTAGAACAAGCCGGGCGCGCCTGTCCGAGCCGCGGGGCTGGTGCAGCGTGGAAGGCGGCTCCGCGGCGGCGTCCGGGCCTCCGGAGAGCAGAGATCGGGAACAAGCTGCCGAGCCCCGGCTCGCGACGCCCGGCCGAGCGCTTTGGTGATGCAACACGGAGGGAGACGTTAATACACAGACCACGCGACACCACTAAAACCAAACCACGTTTGTTTCATTTAAAAAAAGTATTCGGGGCACATAAAATGCGGCCACGGTCACTCCTTCTTCTCGCCGTCCGGGCTGGGGTCGGCGGGCGGCTCCTCCACGGCGGCGCTGTTGCTCTCGGAGCCGGCGCTGCTGTCGCTGGTCCCCTCCTCCGCCATGCTGTCTGCGCCCTCCGCGCCACTCTCCTTGTCCTCGGGCGTGGACGCGCCCTCCTCGCCGTCCTGCCGGCTCTCGGCCGCCGCCTCGGGGTGCACCTCCTCTGTAACCACAGCGAAGGCTCCGTCAGGAGGGGCGCGCCGGAGGCTGCCGCCTCCCAACTCTCGACCCAGCCCCGCGACACCTACACCGGCTTTCCAGGTCTTAGTGTCAGTTAGAGGTGCTGACCACAGGGCGGCTCTGCGGGTGCGCTGGGTTAAACGCAGCCGCACTCACATGATTCACTTGTTTTTTCAGATTTTTGAGACAGGGTCTCGCTTTGTAGTTCAGGCTGGTCCTGAGCTCACTGTGTAGCCCAGGCGAGCCTTGAACTCACAGCAATCCTCCTGCCTCTGCCTCCCCAGTGCATACCTGGCACTGTGGTGCTTGGTTACAGGGACTGAACTCTGACCTTGGCAAACGAGGAACCACTGTGCTAACTCTGGCTAACTCATTTTTCTTCCTAATTTACCTAAGACATCACCAGTAATGTTACAGCTCTGTACGTGAATGTTTCGCTTCTGTTGGAGACTGTGCTCCCGCAGTCCTGGCTTAGCTGTGAAAGCAGGCGTGGAAACAACAAAAACTCGGAATTTTGGGTTCTGTTACAGTCACACCCGAAGCCGGAGCTGAGCGGATCCCAGGCCTCCCGCGCGGCCCCAGGCAGAGGCAGAGGTGGGTCCTGTCAGGCTGCGAACCGCACAGAGCCCAGAATGCCTCTGGACAACTCAGATTCCGGCTCAGCCTGGAAAAGGCGCTGGTTCTCATGAGGTAAAAACATGCTCATAAAAACAGAAAGAGGCTTCAGGGACGGAACTTCAAACCTGGTTATCTGCAAAGTGAATCTGCTGAACTACATTTTGTAGAATGGCTCTATTCTGTGAAATGCTTTCTAGATGGCTGTCACTGGAGCAGACAGTGTGACTGCTGGTCCCCCTACTCCGCAGTGAGGTGACACTCAGGAGCCTCTGCTGCCCCCCAGAAATTCGCCTCAGCCCTGTGCAGGGTGGGAACAGCGCCAGGGGTATGCGTGAGCTTCCCACACACTCGACCGAGGCGCGCCTGCGAGCGGGTTTTCCTAGGAGGTGGCTGGCCGTCCTTGGTCCTGTGGGATGGGGGCTACTTGGCTCTGCTGCTGGGGCCCGCAGGCAGCTGCATCTGGCACGCAAAGCAGTGGGCATGGCTGTGCTGCAGTGAGTGACCGAAGCCAGAGGGCGAGCCCAGCCTAGAGGTCGGCCTTGCCAGACGCTGTCCCAGGGCGTTACAGCGGGCCTGATGGACAGGTCAACGTGAGCAAGGACCGAGCGCCACCCTGCCAGGCCTGCATCGGGACACACTCGGAGATGGTGCCAGGGGCATGGACGCCAGGAAGCCCATGGTTGGGTTCCACCCAGCAGCACCACCCCGCCAGCAACAGAAGAGGCGGCCTCATGGAGCCCGGGTCCCGCCCCGCCATGCCAAGCCACCTGTCTCCATCGGGACGCTCTCCTCCTCCTTTTCCGCGCCTTTGCTGGCCGCTGGCTCCTCCTCGGGGGCCAGGCCACCCTGGCTGCGCTCCACCTGCTCCGCCACCTCCTTCTCCCGCTCCTCTTGCCTCTTGCGGGCCTGCTCCTCAGCCTGGGCGATTTCTGCTGCGATCTTCTCCATGTCCACTTCCACCTTCAGGCCGCACAGCTAGGGTCAGGAAGACGGGACAGACACACGTGTGAGCGGCGCCCCCAGAATCACGACGGAGGGACTGCTTCAAACGCCGCTTCCTGGCCTATGAAGCACACACACGCCCATCGGGTGAGGAGGTGACGCTGCAGACCGAGTTAGGGTTGTGTTTTGGGAATTAGACTCTAGATCTGACATAAAGTCTGAGCTGTATTAAGACAGGGGGACAAATAAATTCCACTAAAGTAAAGCAAAAGCGACTGTGCAGGCAGGTGTTTAAAGGCTGCACAGCTCCGGCATCTCCGGGCCTACGGGGTGCACGCGGGGGGTCTTCCAGGTCACCGGCATCTTTCTAAACGACAGGAATAAGAGGCGGAAGCGCTACAGGTCACAGGTGAGGTCAGCCCTGCTTCCAGCGGGCACGTCCAGAGACACCCGTCTGGGGCGAGAACGAGGACAGGCGATGGGCAGAGGGCGGCGCCGCGAGCGCATCGCTGGGTACCCTTTTAAGCTCGTTGTTAAACGAGTCTGTGCTCTCCAGGAACTTCCTCTTCTTCTCCTGGTGCCGCTCCTCTATCTGCAGAAGTTCGGCTTCCAGTTTTCGCTGTAAGACACATGGGCAGCTTTTTTAGTTACTGATTTTCTCTGTAATGAAGGTCAGACATGGGAAATATTCCTCAGCTTTTAATGGTCTGTGTGACAATGTTTTGCATTTTTAGCTGAGATTGTTGGTTATGAGTACAGCTACCATTTAAAAATATAAACTACAAGCCAGAGAGGTGGCCATCGCCAATGCAGTACATGGTGAAGAGCGAGCAGTTTGTGTGTGAAAAAGCTCTGAGTGGGCCAGGTGGGCAGGTCGCGCCGAGTTCTCAGCACTGGGCCGTTGCTTCCTGGGGCACCCTGAGCTCCAGGCCGCTGCGGTTGTTAGGGACAGGTGAATGAGCAGCAGGACAAACGGTCTGCAGCCTTCTGGGGCCTCCCCAGAAGGTGGCAGTTCAGGCTGAGCATCCCATGGGGCATCTCCGCAATGCCCAGGCCCGCTTCACCTCTGCCCGTGTCCGGTGACCTCACCTGGTGAACCATGAGGGACTGGACCTGGCGCTTGAGGACCTGCATCCTGGCTGTCGTGACGACCGAGCGGACGTCCGGCACCACGCTCTCGCTGAGGATCTCACTGATGAGGCGGTGGTTTCTCTGGAAGCGGGCGGTGGCTGTGTGCTTCATGGAGAAGCCATCATCGTAATCTAGACGGAAGGAGATGTTCTGCAAACGAGGCACCAGTACCTCCATGCGAGCAGGGACGTGGAGGACGCTGGCCCCGAATCACCAGGCCACAGTGCCTGGGCCGCTGGCTCAGCAGAGATGGAAGGCGCCAACTGCCGGGGAGCACAGGCACTGGGGAGGCCTTGGGAGAGCGCCTGTGCCCTCTGCGGCGTGGCCGGGACCCCTGCTTCCCCAAGCACCTGCTCCACTAGGTGAAAGCACCATGAAGGTGGGTGAGGATCGAGCCCAGCTCACCCTTGGCTTTTGTCCCTTCACTGCCGTCACCAGCGCACAGGGCCTTGCTCACGTGCTCATCTTTTCTTTTTCTCTCTGTGCCGGGGACCGAACTCAGGACCTGGTGCTCACCAGGGAGGCGCGGTACCGCTGAGCTCCACCCCCAGCCTCTCGCTCACGAGGGTTTTCTAATCCCACGTCTGTGCTACGGCTGCCTCGGTTTTATGTAAGCTGCGCACAGCTGATAACAGCCTACGTGATTACCTACTTCTCTTAAAATGAGGTACTTCCCTAAGCAGTGCTCACGCAGAGTGCTATCCAGATGCCACCTGGCGCGGGGCCCAGCAGGGCACAGGGCCACGCACAGAAGCCGCACAGCCTGCGCTGTCCTGCGACACCTGCACCTTTCTCCTAGGGTGGCAGAGCTGCGTCCTGACCAAGTGCAGGATCTGAGATCTTTCAGACACTGGCATTTTGATGCGCTATCTTACCCGCTGACTCCAGATAGCTCTTAAAACAGTGGCAGAGGTCTAAGCCTGTCCCAGTGAGTCTTTTCATTGCTTTTCAATTTCACAGTGGTTTTACTTCTTGGGTTGGTACAGGGTCTTGAACCCAAGACCTCGGCACTGAGGCACACCCCCGGCTCCTTTTATTGTTTGACACAAGGTTTTGCTAAGAGGCTGAAGACCCCAGGCTGGTCTCGAACTGGAGTCCTCCGGCTCACAGCTGCCGTGTCCCCAGCCGTCTGTCTTCCTCGCGTCGCCAGTCACGTGGGAGGGACTCGGTCTGGGTGCGCTGACGGCTCTGCTGGACGCGGTGCTGCTCCTGCTCCGGGACCCGCCTGTGCTGTCACTGCTGTTGTCTGTGTTGACAACGGCACGTGTCCCTGTCTTAGCCGCTTTTTAAAAACCTCATTTTTGATCTTCTCTCTTTTTAAGGACACTTATTCACACTGTAGGTAATCTTACGGTTCCCTTCTTCACTGACTTCTCTCTAACGTGGAGCGGGTCACGTTCCGGGGTTTCAGGAGCCTCTGACCTTTCCCAGGGAGCCCAGGCCGGGGAGGAGGAGGTACGGCGTCCGTGGGGCGCCCCGGCTGGCGAGAGGGCCCGCCCGCCCTGGGTGCGCGAACATGCTCGCTGTGCCCTCACGAGCCGGGCTGTGAATTCCTGGTGGGCGCAGAACTAGCTGGAGACTTCAACATGCTTCTCTCTGGTCATTAACTTTCTCCTTTAAGAGCTTGTCTTGGCAAACTAGAGAACTGGCATGAAAATCGGACTTGGCCAGATGTCACCTAGCGGTGTCTTTTGCCTCTTTTCTAGTGCTGCAGACAGCACACTGGGCAAAGCCCTGAGTCAAGAGCCTCTAGGTACCCCGAATGCAAAGACTTTTTTTGAGATAGGATCTTCTATGTAGTTCAGGCTGGGCTCGAACTCAAGGTGATCCTCTTGCTTCAGCCTCCTGAGTGCTGGGATTACAGGTGAGGTCTGGGATTATAAGTGGGTGCTACCAAATCCAGCTCTGAATTCAAAGATTTTTATAAACCACAAATAGTTTTTACTGCTTTCTAAAATGAAGATTATATCTTTTTTCCCCTGGAAAATTCATATAAAAATCTTACTCAAAACAATCTATTAAAAAGGGCCTAAAATGTGCAAAAGGGAAAGGGTGGATAGGGGAAAGTAAAGGACAGAAAAAATTTGCTAGTTAAAACAAAACAAAACAAAACAAAAAAACAGGAAACAAAAGTTTGTATACAGGGGGTGGGGCTTATCGGGAGGGCAGTGGAAAAGGGAAAACAGAATCCAGATGTGTCATGTATAAATTCTCCATGTTGAATGTGATCATAATGTATGTGTAAATAAAATGTACCAATAAAGTTAATGGAAAAATAAAATGGCCTTTTCACCACGAAATGAGAACTGAAGGGCTGCTGCCTGTTTGAAGGGGCGCCACCCCGCCGCGCTCACCATCCGGGTCCTCCGCAGGCTGGATGCTCATGTAAGGCTCCCCCTTCTCCATGCGCGACTGCCTCTGCCGGCTCTCCTCCTCTAGCGCAGCTTCTGCTCGGCTTTTCGCATTGATGTAGGCGAGGTACGCGGGGGAGTTGTGGTAGGCCTTCATGGACTCATTGTACTCTATCTGAAAGCCACAGCGTGCGGCGAGTCAGAGGGCGCAGGTCAGACACGCCAGACCCTCACCCGAGCCCCAGGGTGTGGTGAGGGGACAAGGGTCTGAGGTCGAGGAGGCCTGCCCATCGTCCTATCTGTGCCACCCTGCAGTCCCACCTTACCTTCTCTGCTTCGTATTCGTTTAAATATTCCTGTTTCTCTTCATCAGTGAGATCTCGCCACATGCCACCAATAATCTTGCCGATCTCCCACAACTTTAGGTCAGGGTTGGAAGCCTTGACTTGGTCCCAGACCTTAAAAGGAAACAGTTAAAACTTCAATACTGATACCAAACATGCAGACATTTACAAATACCTTTTTTAAAAAGTTAGTTTTGAGATAGGGGTCTCGCTTTGAGCTCAGGCTGGCCCTGAGCTCACTATGTAGCCCAGGCCAGCCTCAAACTCACAGCCATCCTCCTGCCTCCGCCTCTCGAGTAATGGGATTACAGGCGTGAGCCACCATGCCTGGCACTGTGGCATGTGGTACCGGGATTGAACTTGGGACCTTGTGCTTGCCAAGCAGATGCCGGAACCACTGAGCTAAATCCCCGGCCCTAAGAATACTTTTTAATAGGAAACTTCTAAACATAAAAGCAGAGAGGACGGCATCGAACCCTCATCAATGGCCTCAACGGTTTGCAACAGCTGGCTGATCTCATTCCACTTTCTCGTCACTGGACGAATGAACAGGTTTGTTCTAGATTTTCTGTTTCTGTCATCCAGGCTGGCCTTGAACTCCCGGGCTCCAGCAATCCCCCTGTCTCAGCCCCCTAGTGGTGCGGCTGTGTCTGCAGGGCACTGAGCCCACTCTGGACTGCATGAGGCAGAGCTCAGCCACCTCCTCACACGCTTCCATGACTGCCCAGCACGGCTCCGGGCCGCAGGTGCTGGAGGGAAGGTCTCCCAGCACCAGGCTGTGTCTTCAGGGGTCCAAGTGGACCGGAAGGACAGCGGCTGACCGCGTGACACGCTGTAGCACCACACTGTCAAAGACGTACGTGACGTGATGACCAGCATCTGACACATTTTTAAATGGTGGTTAACATGTTCTTCCTTTTAATAAAAAAGCTTGGTATATTATTGTGTAATGTAGATTCATCACCAAAAAATTATGGAAAGTCAAGGAAATGTAAGGAAATACGAACTACATACTGCTTACAAGTGACCACTGTTTTCCAGGGTTTTTGCTCCAGCTAACACGAAACTGCTGCTGTCACGTCTACTGAAAGGAAGTGTCGACAGACAGAGCCTTGGGCTCGTCCACCCCGCAGGGCACGTCCCGCGGTGGGCACGGCGCTCCACGTCGCGGGGCCCAGGTCCCTCCAGTCCCCTTCTCTCCCTCCCTGGACGCTAGTTCTGGGAGGAGGATGCCTCCTGCACACCCCGCCCCGGAGTCCCTGCCTGGGCAGCGCGGTGGCTCACAGGCCAAACCAACCCTCGGGGAAGGAGCGGCGCCCCGACCCCGGCCCAGCTGCCTACCTTTCTGCTGTACCTCATGTAGGGCATCAGCGGCTTATCTGGTGGCTTTGGGGGCTTTGGAATCGTAATACCAGAGGATGCCTACAAGAGAGTTAAATACATTCGTTATTCATTGCAAAGAGTTCGCTGGCAACCTGAAAAAAGGAAGTCCCTGAAAACTCTAACGCAGCTTCCTTCTACTCGTCCATGGGAACATGATTCTTATATTTTCTCCACGGAAAATAGCTATCACTGCAAATTCAGAAATGTTCACATCAAAGGAAAAGGACTTTCAGCGCGAAACTCTAGGGCGCACTTGGCAGGTTACTGCCACTGCTCTGACAACAACCCGGCTGTGGGAGCAAATGGAGCATTACGTGACCACCCACACGAGACGCGGCCCGGGCGGAGACGCGGCCAGGGCAGCGCCGCCTGCCCCACCGCCACTGCGCATACAGTCAGCACTGGATTATCTGCGCAGACCCGCCCGCCGCACACTCACACACAGACGCCCACCGCCCGGACAGAAGCCCCCACCACAGGAAGGGGGACCAGGCCGGGACGCTGCCCCCCCAGGGCTCTGCCTGCTCCCTGGCGGGCCCCATCCTCTCTCGGGGGCAGTGAGGCCCGTGGCGCGGCACATGTAGAGCCTGGGTAGGGTCACGAGGCCCCTGCCTCGTGCACGTCTGATTTTGAGAAAGACAGAAGAGGAAAGATGGGTACACAGGAAGGAGAGAGAAGAAAGGGAGGGAACAAAATACTGGAAAAACGGCTTTCTGAAAGTGTAAGACAGTGAGTGAGAGAAAACAAAAGCGAGGCCCAGCAGGTGAGAGGCCGCTGTCCGGGCTGAGGCTGGCGGGTGCGCCCACGGAGCACCGCACAGCAGCGCCCGCACTCACTCCTCGCTTCCTCTGCACTGGCGGGGCAGGGCCCATGACAAGACCAGCTAGCGGCAGCCGCGGCAGCCGGCAAGAGGGGCCTGCTCTACCTGAATCAAGCTGGCACCGGCCAATCCCTGTACGAGGACCTGAGTGGCTGTGCTCTGCCCCTCTGTGTGGCTGACGAGGGTCTGGGGTCCTCTCAGGGCGGCACCTCCTTTCTCTATTCCAGGGATGGGGGGGGGGCGGGCTCAGGGACTCAGTGCCTCCTCCACTGCCTTCAAGAAACGCCCCTCTCTGGCCCCGGGGCTCCTTCCTGCCCGCTGAACCCCAAGGGGCTCTATTCTGGAGTGGCAGGCAGCACTGGGCCTCTGATCTGCCTCCTCCTCCACGGCTCCCCCGCACCTGCTGGCTTCAGGCTGCCACTGGGAGGGGAAGGGTCACCCACGGTCCTCTCAGGGAAGGATGCGTCCCGCAGCCAACCCCGTGTCACGGACCCCCCAAGAGGGGCACCAAGTGGGCAGCATTTAGGGCCCCCACAATCACGGGGTCTGCAAATATCTGTGTGTGGCCCCACAGGAGTGTGGCAGATCACTGTTAACTAGTCTTTTAAAAGTTAAGAGGCAAACAGCTCTGGAACATTCACAACATACAGTCCTACTTTCTGTTTGATATTTTTTTAAGAATCACATTTTGTAACATCAATGAGTCTGCTTATTCCTCCTTCTTTCTCCAAAGAAAGCCACAGGTCACTACGCACTGAGGTCACATTTTCATGATAATGACCGGTAACTGCTAAGTGCAAAAACACCAAAGCAAAACAAAACCCTCCCCAATATCCAAAAGGACCAGGAGTTCACTGGGCTGGTCTGAAGGATGTAGCTGGTTTATGTGACCACTCAGACACAGCTCTCCACAGTTCCTGAGCTCTCAGTGACGCTGACACGTGGACCCTCTCGCCACCTGGGAGTCCTGCTCTGCCACCAGTCTGAGCGGAGCCCGGCGCTGCCCCCGAGCCGCTCCCTTCGAAGCTTCCTGGAAATCCAGTTGTATTAGCGCCTCTTCCCTTTCCGATTTGCAGCTCCCCATTTGTGATGAGTCAGTAGAAAAATCCTGACACCCGCTGAAACTGCTCTTAAGTGTGAGGCCGCGGGAGAGTGACAAAGTCCTCCTCAGAGCTCTGCGCCGCTCTTTATCGACTCCTCACTCTCCCTCGTAAGGTCTCGCCTTAGGGTTTTTCTTCTGGGACAGGGACACAGGCCAATCCCGACACCTCGCCGGTCTCCCTGTGCCCTCAGCGTCTAGTGAAGATCTGACGACTGACAGGGCAGGAGACTGCCACGCTCAGCTGCCACATGCACCTCCACAGGTGCCCCGGCTGCCACGCCAAGTGTTCCCCTCCTGAAAACCACCCCCGAGGCCGAGCCCCCAGGAACCCTGCGTTCCTTCTGTGCAGCCCGCAGGAAGCTCCTGCGTAGGTCCTGCTGGACTCGGCCCTTTAGACTCTGACCAAGGCAACTTGCAGAAAAGAACACCGATTAGGACTCCACTCACCCGGGTAACGCAGAACCGGGCTCATCTGACAGTCCATCAGAACTGCGGAGCCCTAACAGCTTCATTACAAGAGACAGGGAGAAACCTCCACATTCCCAAGGCCGCTGGCACAGCAGGGCCCTCCTCACGTCAAGCTGGAGTTAAGAGGACAAGAAAAAAGCAAACCACCACCGAACCAAGCGTACCCCGGCCCACGGCCACGACCCCCTACACCTAGCCACTCACTGCAAGTGCTGGTTCTTACGCCCTCTGGATCGGATGGGGGGAGGACCCAGGCCTGGGGACTTCCCTCTTCACACACAGTCTCCACTGGACCCCCGGGGAGGAGACACATGTGCACGCACCCGCGCACACACACACGCGCGCACACACACATACACACACACACACCAGAGCCAAGTTACTCTGGAGCGTGGTGCCTGTCCCCCCCCAGGAGCACAGATAATCCAGAGATGACTGTATGAAGCCGTGAGTATAATCGTTCTTGTTGACTGCCCACGGGTAAATACATGAACACGAATGATCGGAAATTGATTCTGTTCATTGTGTGAACTGGAATGCTCTTTATTGTCTGATAACTTCACCACCCACAGACTCGTGGGACAACACGCTTAAGCCTGGGTGAGACATGTACTGAGGCACAGGGACTGTATGCATGGTGGAATGCATACCGCAACACGCTTCGGCAGCTTCTCTGTTCAGATACCATGAAATGTGCGTGGCACATACAACTCGGTATGCTTATGAAGTACAAATTATGCAGAACAATGGAAAATTTAGACAAACAGAACCTATCGAGCTAAGCAATGTGCTTACCAAGACAGACACACAGTTTGATAGGCACAAGCTTTGGCTGTACTCACTACAGGGTGAGAGGGTTTCCTCAAGTCACACTAACTGAAGGCACTTATTTCTTATTTACGAACACAGCAAACAAAAACCAGGTGTTAAGAAGTCTACAGCCACTCTGGGTTGTATGAGTTTTCATTAATACCACATTCCAGGGCTGGTAGTTATTTGACTTTTGGATTTATTTTCATTTGTTACCTAAACTCCGTGAATGAAGTTTAAGATCATTCTAAAGTAAAACTCCAAACTGCCCCATCCAATTTGGACAATCTTAGATTGGCCACTTAATGAAACACCCTAAACCTTGCAAATTAAATGCCTGGTAATAAGGACTAGAAATGTACTTCTGGTTGTATGTATCTGGTCTGGCACTTCATATTAATTTCATCCAGTTTTTCTTCTGTCAATCTTTTTTTTGAGACAGGGTCTCACTTTGTGGTTCAGGCTGGCCCTGAGCTCAGCCCCAAACTCACATCACAGCAATCCTCCTGCTTCTGCCTCCCGAGTGCTGGGATTATAGGTGTGAGCCACCACGCCCGGCACTGTGGTATGTGGTACTGGTTGCTGCTGAGTGTGAGTCTCCACGCCCAGTATTGTATATGGTTAACTGGGGATAGAACTCAGGCCTTTGTATTTGTAAGACAGGCGCCAGAAACACTGAGCTAAATCTCCGGCCCCATTCTTTTTTTTGAGACAGGACGGCACTGAACTCATTATGTAGCCCAGATTGGCCTTCAATTTGCAGCAATCCTCCTGCCTCAGCCTCCGAAGTGCTAGGATTGCGGGTGTGTACCACCACACCTGGCCTCTTCTGTCATTATCTCATTTCTCTTTCAATTGGGGACAAACTAATTCTCAGAAGGTCAACTATTAAATCCAAAAGACAAATAACTAGGTGCAGTGATTCAGACTGGCAGGCCAGCCAAAAAGCTTTCCAGCCCCCCAAAAGCCAGCTGTGAAAGCCCAGCCTTTCCTGTGAACAGCCCTTATGACTCATGCCAGTCACCTTAGGAACACGAAAGTCCTCTTCATTTCAAAACTGACTCATTAACCATAACAGAATTGTCAGCTCGTCTGCTAGGTATAGTATAAGCACTAGGTGCCCAAGGTTTCAACCCTGCCAACCACCAAACACAATGGAATTTTCTTTTCTTCCTTATACATATCCAAATCTGTTTTCTTTTTTTTTTTTAGTCTAAGCTCATACAATGGAGGTTTCAAGTATTTGAAAAGCCAGGTTTAAGGCCCTAACCCTGGAGGCGCCCGTCACCCCAGCGGCGCCCAGGCCGTAATGGTTGGTTCTCCTACCGTGACCCGGCTGTTGGTGCCGGGGTTCCCTCCCAGCCTGTAGTTGTTGTAGGCGAGATGACTGTATGGATTGTATCCCACAAACCCCGGTGTGCTGGGCATTTGCTGATGGAAACAAATGAGACAAAAACACGAATGAGAAATGAGCTCAAACGAGGAAAACACAGAAATGAAAAATGATCTGCATATGGCATGCAAAAGCAACCCGGGTTTAAACAAGCCACGGTGTGTCCTAACTGGGTTTTTTCTTCCTTGAGGAAACTAAATGTTTCTTTCATTTGAGAAACTGGCTACACGTGGCTTTCCTGCCTTCTCTGCACAGGGGCGGAGGGGTCTGGGAGTGTGAACGGGGGCGTGCGGCTTGTTTTCTGAGGTGAATCACTCGCTGCCGCGTTTCCCATGTCCCGGCACGCTAGGGTTGGGAGTGTGACAGGAACAGCGGTGTGAGGTAGGAAGGCTTCAAGCGTAATATGCTACAAGTCGGAAAACACTACATGCAAAACAGAACAGGATTTACTTGACAGCTGTGTGGATGCCACCAGAGTCCTGGTCTAAGAAAAACAAGGAGTGGGTCTGCTTCTCAGAGACAGTTCAAAATCACTTCGTATGACAGATGAGAAAGACTCGGACCGGGAAGCTGGGAGTTGTCGACAGGAAGGAACATCCGTTGCAGTCGGTGGATGTCGCGTCCAAGATTTTAAAACAAAGACGCGTAGGAACCGCGTGGGTTCAGTGTGGGCATCTCTGGTCTTTAGAACCCAGCCATTCCTCTCTTCCGTGTCTTCTCTGCTCCATCTTCCGCAGGTCACTCACGGGCCATTTCTGTACTCGGTCTCCATGGGAAGTACTTTCTAGCTGTCAGCCCTGAACTTGCGTTTTCTACCTAGTCTCCTGAAAGCTCGCACCCTTTCAAAACGTGATTGCTTGCAGCATTTTTGTTTTTTGTGAATTATGTGTTGATAAGATCACAAATGGGCTCTTGCCTAATCATGGCCTTACGGCTGCTATGACATCCAGTGTTCGTGAAAATCAGGGCGTAATGCGTAAAAAGAATGTAGCAAAGAGACCAATAAGAGGGCAACGGTACCTACGGGGCGCAGTTGAGACCAGGGACACTGATTTCATTTACATGCAATTAACAGTCCTGAACGGTATTACATTTAACACATCCCAATTAAGCTTGACTTTGTTACAAAATTAATACAGTTGTCAAAAACATGCCACTCTGTGTGTGTATATCGATATTTCTGTATTTATCTTAGGGTCCAAAAGAACAGTTCAAGCAGATAGCACATTTGATAATTTTTAGGAGGAAAAAGAACTATCAATTTCTAGCCGACAGAATAAAGAAGACGCAAATTAAGCATATTTAAGTAGGTAAAACACAGATGAAGTATCAAAGGCACGAAAGAAGCGTATGTTACAGTGATATGGCTGAGTGGAGGAGGTGGCGACGATGGGGTGGTGGTGGGAGAAGTAACGGAACAAAAAGAAAAAAGGAAGGAACGTGACTTGCTTAGCACCTGTCTGGAGCATTTTGGTCCCTAGCCTTCTCTATTTCGTGTTTCAGAGTGAAATTACAATGCTACAGACATGTGACTAAAAAGGCAAAAATTTCCTTTCTAATAAGAGAAATCGGGTGTGGGGGGGATACGTGGCTCTGGACAGATTTCAAACTCAAAAATGCAAGTGTGTCCTGAAGACGTCACACCCTGTCGAAGCAGGACTGACGTCGGAAGACACCACGAGAACCACTGTGCAACAGAGGTGACGTGTGAGCTGAGCGGACGGAACCGGAACCATCCTGATGGTACCGTTTCCAAAGCCCGAGGGACGGGCAGACGGGCTCGGGGAGCTCCGGACGGCCAGTGTCACCTCCACCGTGTGGACAGTGGGGTGCCTCGGAGATGCTGCTGAGGACTGTTATTCGACTTCAGGAGGAAAACAGAGCAGGCACAGGACTTTAAGGTCTGCTGGAATTAATTTTAGACAGTGTCTTAGAGGAACTGAACTGAGAACAAATTATACAGTATCTATTTTAAAAGTGTCTATCTCCTTAAGGAAAAACAAGTTATTGATCAGTGGAACTAAGGGTTAGTAAGTAAGACTAGTTATTTAGTGGAGAAAACAGAGTTAAATAAGGACCTACTTAGTAGTATGAAGTGGACTCCACTGGAATTTAGGTGGTGGGGGATACGGAAGGAAGAGCTGACAGCTATTAAAAGAACTGATTTTATAGGATATGGTCAGGTTGACAGTGTCTTTTAAAACAAAACCGTTAAGGAAGTCATGTTGGCAAGGCCTGCACTGTAACTGTCAAATCTGACCGTGGGCCAGAGCTCACTGACTGAAACAACAAATCTGCAATTACTACTGAGACATGTTCAAATATTATCAATTCATGATCCAGTCAAATATAATTTATGGGCTGGAACAAAATTTAGTAGCAAGATCTAACCCACAGACACTGAAGTCTTTACTTGAACAGCTCGAAAATAAAGATCTACAATGACTGTAGTTTAGAAGATTATGCAAATTTCACATACAGACAAGAAAGGAGTGAAAAATACAACCAGTTGAAGGTTAGGTTTTAAAAAAAAAAGGTAGATTGGGCTACTCGGTGTCAAAGACTCTAACTAGTGAAGGTCAACAATAAGAAAGTGTTTGATTTGTCACTTATTCCCATTAAGAAAGGAGTAGAGCAGAGCATTAGGAGGCTGGAACGTGACAGGATGGTGTTTTAAAATGTGGGGGTTTGCTGAAGGTCAGATGCAGAGTTATTTTATTTAGCAGGAAGTGCTGTTTTTTTGGCTCAATTTGTCATCCTGTGGCTGTGAAGATTGAGTGTCGCTGGAAGACATCTGGGTTTTTGTATCAAGGCCAGACTCGGCTATTACATTAACAAGAAAATTAAAACTTACTGTTGCAGGAGCTGGGGTGGGAGGTGGGGCATAAGATGGTCTTTCTGTTTGAAAGAAAATAAATAACTTCTTGTAAACAACTGAGATATAATACTATGCAACAAAACTACCAATGGTCCTGTTTTGAAGAAAAAAAAAATGAGAGTATTTTGGAATTCCCACTTGCTAGGGCATTAGTCTCTTATTAACATAGATTGATAAATAGAAAAATTGAAACTTACTTGACATTTTGGAAGATTAAGTTCTCAGTTCCTTAAGAATGAATCTGAGACACTAAAACAAAAAAAAAGGAAAAAAGGAAAAAAAAAGAGAATCAAAACTCAGCAAGCATAAAGGAATGTTTCCCTAAAGAATAGGGTAGTTTAATTGGTATTTCTGAGTAAAATCACTTCACTCTTATCTGCTGGTAATCAAGACTTTTGCATATTTTACCTAGTTCTGGTAGGTCAGTTGGTTGATAAGATCGGAATGACTAACCCTTCACTGGGGATATTTAGAGTACTGTTAGAAATGTAGTTTTAGGTTTTTGCTCATGATCACTGTGCTACGTCTTATATGGAAAACATTTTGCAGATGCCATGTAAACGTTTACTCAGACTGATAAAAAAATAATGACAATAGAATGTGATGTATTATCAGGGTGACCCCAGCAAGGCCTACCAGACACTGGCAGCTAGCTCCCTGGCCCGCAGTGCTATCTTGCTTTTGGGACAATTCCTAGTCAAATAGAGCAGTCCTTTATTCCTGAAATCACAGCAAAATGTAACTGGTTACAATTATGAACTTTACATTCTCCCACGTTGGTAAACAGCTTCGAAAGTGCCGGGAATACATTTTGAGAGTCTCTCTGCAGAACTCTTATTCTTCCTTCATAGCTCACCTCTAAAGTTATTTCCTCAGTGGCACTTTCTTGATCAATTACACAGGCAAAGTTAACTGCTTCCTTATCTGTATTCTTATCTGGTTTGTAAAAATCTACAATACTGTTTCCTGAAAATTTTAAATCTGCCAGGGGAACAGGGACCATCTAATTTATTAGTGCGTTCCCAACACCTAGCACAACTCTTAATAAATTCGGTCCAGGAGCACCAGATCACAACATGGACGCGGTGAGCTTGCTCCTTCGATCAGTATACGTCACAAATGTAAGGTGGAAAGAAACAAAAATTCGTTTTCAGAAATAAGGCGAACAAACTTCTGGAATACTGAAATACTTTACTGAAATACTTTCGGCCAGCGTTATGTCAACAAACACTCTTTTCTGCTTCTTCTCTGCATTTTAAGGAAATTCCTCAAAGAACAAGGAATAATAAAAATACTGGCGTGGAAACAGTTTTTATTTGCTCAGTGGTGTCTTGGGTCTGCCCTCTCAGCTCGGATTAAGGGAGCTGTCAACATCGTAGGCCTTGCTGGGGAGCCCAGACAAAACTTGCCAGGAGCCCCGGGAGCACACCTGATCCATAACACTTTCCCACCCCTGCTCTCCTGGGCTGGAATATAAATTTTAACCCGGGGTCTTCGCGATCGTCCACACTGGACCAGTGCTCAGGTCTGGCACACAAGCTAGATGCATTTGTTGCACAATTAATTACCTTAGACCGGATGCGCTCTGGGCGCCAGCTGGCTCACCCCGGGCCCACCACCCTACGACACCTACACTGCAGCCCACTTTACAGACCATAAAACGGGGGCCTGGAGTCCGGGGGACTCGCCCGCAGCCACGCGGCCGGAAGTGCCCGGGCTGGGGTCGCCGACCCGGGCCCCCCTCGCAGAAGCCTCCGCTCCCCGCTCCGAGCCGCGCCCGAGACCCTGGGCCCCCCTGGGGTGTGCACTCCCACGGGGGTGCAGCTGCCCGCGGGTGCGGACCCTGCCCGGCCCCGAGCTCGCCGCCCGGCGTGGGCCGCGGGGCGCCCGGTCGGCCGCCGCGGGGCTCCAGGCCGCACGGCGCGCGGGCCCGAGCCGCCCGCAGGCCTCGGCCCCCCGCGGCCGCGCCCCCCGCACCCCGCGGGCCTCGGGGCCCGTCCCGCGGGCCCAGCCCGGCTCGCCCCCGGCCGGACCGGGCCGGGGCCCGGCTGCACTCACCCGCGGGCCGCGCCGGCGCCGCCGCTCCGAGCCGCTTCCTTTGTCCCGCGCTCGCCCCGCCCCTCGCGCCGCGTCCGCGGCCGCACTTTCCACACGCGGCCCGGGCGGCCGGGCGGCCCGGCGCCGGCACAGCGACCCGGGGCCGGGGCGGCGCCGCGCCGCGTGCGCGGGATTTTTTTACTGTGCGCCTCGGGCCCCAGGGCTCCCCGCGAAGGCCCCGGCGCGGGCTGCTTTTCCCGCCGGCGCCGATTCGCCACGGCGAGGAGGGCGGAAGCGGCCGGGCCGCGGGCCCTGCCCGCCCGCTGGGCTCGGATCGGAGGCGGCCCGGGGCGCCGCTGCCCGCCCGCCTGCCCGCCCGGCAGCCCCGTGCCGGCTGTGTGGTCCGGGTGCCCGCGCGTGCCCGCTGGCGGCGCAGACGCTGCTGCCCTCCGCACCCAGCCCGGAGGTCTCTGAGGCCCTCCCGGAACTCCCCGGCTCCTTTGCCTGCGGGGCCCTTTGGTGCTCACCAACCTAGCTCTGCACCCGGGCGTGCCTGTCGCCCCCGCTGCACCCCGAAAGCCCTGACGGCCGGGCCGGGCTCGCTGGGGCCTGGCCCGGGGTGAGATGCTCACCCTGGCTGTTCCCAGGCTGTCCGCGTGGAGTGAGCGCGCGGGTTTACCGCGTAGAGCGATCAGCCCAGGCTGCCGCAGGCCTCTGCGCAGACAACGGCCTGACCTAAGTCAGGCGGACATTCGGGAAGCCTGGCCGAGATTTCCGCCTCCCTTGGCCCCAGCCTGCTTGTGCCAAGCAGAACTGGGGCATCTCCTGCAGCCCGTGAAGCCAGGGCCGCGCGCTCCTCTCCCCAGCCTTGCACCTCCGCTGTTCCACGCGCGTGAACAGGGAGGGATGAAGCTGAAGGCGCGTGGAGGGCAAAGGTGGAAGGGAGGTCGCCAGACCCAAACAGCGGCCCGGTGCTGTCTGAGATAATGGGCGCGAAAATGGTCTGTTTAAAATAACTGGCAGGGTGAATGTGGGCCATGTGGCGCCCGAGCAGGGATCCGTGGCCTCTTGGTCCGGCTGTGCAGCAGCGGCTCGGCCTGGCTTCCCTGCCTGTGGGGTTAGGGGCTGCAGGACAGGATGGGTAGCGGGGCAGGTGCGGAGCACACTGGTGGAAGAAGGGAGGCGCGGAAACAAGTGAAAATGGGTCCAGGGGTCTCATTGGAGCAGTGGCGTCGCCTGACACTCTCCCTTTTCTCAGAGTGTGTGGGGGATGTGGGGTGTTGAACCCTGCAATGCCACGAGTGGGCCCTAGCACCAGCCTCTCCCTGGGCTTTTATCAAAGATCCCCTTAGTCACTAGTCTTTCAAACTTATTTAAAATCAACTCACTGTTAATGACTGGTGCTTAATTCCGTCTGCAGCACTCAATGCCTGACGCGCTGTGGTGTGTGTGGGCTCGTTTTGTTCCTTGTCTCTTGCTCTTCGAAGGTGCAGACTTGTGATACTATAGGGAGAAAAGCTAGTTAGAAATAGGGCAGGCAGACGGACAGGGCAGGCCCTTGGAGAAAACTCACGAGAAAGGAGACTGTTACCAAAGGTCAAGGACGTCAGAAAATCCTGGAAAACAGTGACCGATTAAGGCCTCAATCTAAGTCAGTAGGGAGTCAAGGTCTAGACTCACCTCCTCCCTTCCCAGGAATGTAGTAATTGTAAATTTCTTGGGACAAAGGGCCAGGAATCTGGCCCACCCGGAAGAGCCTCCTGATGGGGGGGACCCTATACGACTTAATTTCTCATTAGACCCCATTTGATCAGGATTGCTTAAACAACTACATTTGTTATAATTCCATTGGTTTGCTCATTTCTTTTGAATCTTATTGGAAGCCCCCACCTTAAAACAGCCTCACCTCACGGCTTTGTTCCATAAAAGCCCTCTGAAAAGTGCGGTGAGTGGGTTCCCCACCTTTCCGGTTCCCCCTTCTGTCTCTCTCAGGCAGAAGCTCTCTCTCAATAAAATTTTCCTACTCAAACCTCCGTCGGTCGTTCCTAAAATTCATTCTTCGGTTTTAGAGAACATGAGCTCACGTTTTAAGTGGGGAGCGGGCCTTGCTCTCCTGCGTCAATATCTTGAGCTGCATTGTACCCTGAAGGGCTCATTATTTGTGAGATACGGGAATAAATATCTTGTGTTCCTCCTTCGGCTCTTCCTCTCCTTAAAATATGACAGACTTAAAAAGAAAGAATACAGGCGAAAGATAATAGAAAAACTCTTCCCTAGTCCTGAAGTCAGGAAAATTGAAGAATGAAATACCTACGTGGAAATAACCACTCAGTTTAGAGTTTATTCCCCAGGATGTGAGATCTTGCACGGACAGGATGGTTATGGGAATACAAGAGCGATGTTTGGAGTTGTATGAGGTGCAGCCTTCGCAGGGACCTGCCAGAGTTCTCGGCAAGCCTCACACATGTAGACGTGGTAGTGAACTTGAGAGATAGTCTTCTTTTGAGAACCGGGATCCGAGCCTGGGCCTGTCTTCCCCTGGACTCTGCAGGTGTCACCTGTTCTGGAGTTTCTGCCCCCACATGCAGAAGCCAAAGTGACCCGTGATTAGCCTGGATTCCAGCCCAGGCTCTGTCTGTAGTTAGCTCTGAGTTCTGTCCACACTACTGTGGGAAGAAGCTGGCAAGCAAGGCGGGACTCGGGGCGGAAAACCGTGACTGGGGACAGAGGAGAAAGGAGAAAATGTCAGAGAGCAAGGAGGCATCTGCAGTCCTTGGACACCTGCTGTCCCAGACTACAGCCCCAAACGTACTTTTTTATCCCGGAGCGCCAGGGCTGTGCTGAATCTGCAATCTAAGGTTTTAGCTTCGAAAAAACAACCTACGTGGAAGTGCGGAGGGGCCTTGGCTTGTGTGCCCCCGTGACACACGTGATGCATTTTCTCATCAGTTTTTGCCTCTTCAAACCGAGAGGATGGACAGAACTGTCCCGGAGCCACATAGCTGTGAAGCTCAGTTCCGTGAAAAATTTGGACATACGTTTTCTTCTTAGCTGGTGCTCTGAAAGCGGACAGAGCTGTAATGAATATTCAGTTTCTGTGCTTGAAAGAGCTGTGGAGTTCCGGAGCCCAGAAGATCTTCAGGGCAGAGTAATTCGTGCTGTTTAATAGCTACTGACAGAGCATGCTGTGCTTCCGTATCTCCGTGTTGTCCTCACAATGGCTGCGGGTCTCCGGACGAGAGTTTGGCCCGCGGTGGGAAGGAACTGGGTGACAAGCAGAGCCCTGGAGATTCCAGCTTTGCATCCATTACCCTCTGGTAAATCTGAGGCTCCAGAAATACGGGTTGGCAAACTTTCACTTGTTTTAAAGCACAGGATGGAATACGGGGCCTCGCCTATGCTGGGTCCTACCTGGTGAATGGTAGATGCTGCGGACCGAACGGTGCGTCGTCACCCAGTGTGCTTTGTCACCCTGCGGGCACAGCGGCCACAAGGACCCTATGACCGGAGAAGCCTAACATACCTGCAGTGTGGGCTCCTCTGGAAAGCTCGCCTACCTGGTCTAGAGCCTGTGAGCAAATTGGAAAGGCTGCCCACTGTGACGTTTTCAGACCTGAATGTAGAGTCCCTATTGGCAGTCCGTGTCCAAGCTGGCTGTAACTTGTGAACACAAAACCATATTCCGTGCCTACGCAAAGCCAAATTCCGTGCCTGCACAAACTCTTCTATGAGTTGCAGTGTTCGTAATTCTAGTACTGTGGACATGCATATTATTTAAAGTGTAATTTTGGGCCATAGGCCCTATGTTTTCATTTGAAACTTTCAAACTAATTAAAAAGGTGTTTTGTCTTTTTGTTTTTTTAAACCTCCTTTAAGAAAACAAAGAAACTGGGCATGGTGGTACATGCCTGTAATCCAAGCACTCAGGAGGATGAGGCAGGAGGGTTGTGGTGAGTTTGAAGCCAGCCTGAATATATAGCAAGGCTTTAACTCAACAAACAAACAAAAACCCAACCAAACAAGCAAGGAAGCAGACAAACGGAAGGGCAAACTGAACTTTGACAACATAAAGAACTATTTTTAAAAAAAT